>PVIA01008523.1:0-70773 GCA_004024845.1 Tonatia bakeri | reverse complement strand
TTCACAAGGGTTTGTTAATCTAAAGACTCACATTTAAAATAACCTATGGGGGAAAATAATTTTTAAACAAATAAATGTAATATACAAATTAAGTGTTAAATTATTAACATCTGTCTCTCTTAAAATTAATCAAAATCTTCAAATTGAGAATTGGAGTGTCAACGTAAAAATCTCTTGATCAAAAGCATTCTAGAATATTTATATATTTTGTTTGAAAATATTTAAAGACAGAAAACTTTTTTCTGTGTAATTATTTTACTTATTTGTAGCCACTATACTCTAGCTAAAAAAAAACGTTAATATGCTGAATCAATTAATGAATGTGCATATATTTTGAATCATTTAAGTACATTTAAAAATTGTCATTCTGCATCTTATCAGGAGTGTCTGGAATGTTTTTCTATAATGTCTCAGAGAAAGAACTTTCTAGCCTACTCTTCCACATGACCATTAATACCTCTTTAAATAATCTGATTTATTATTTTAATTTGCCCCATGCATCTAAAGCCCCTAAACATCAACACTTTACTCTTAACTACTAACTACGTTTCTTTTGGGGACACTTCACTTATGTAACATACAGATTTGTTTAGTTTTTAATGTAATTTCCCTGAAATCTGTATTTGCTTGTAGAGAACTACTGTGCAGTGAGAATCTATCCACCCCTCATCACAGACGTGTTGGTGCCCACTGTGGTCAGAGTATAGCCATTGAATGGAAAAGGCAGTGATTATGGTATTTAAGTTCCAAGTTCAGTTCAGTTGAAGTAGAATTCAAGAGTCTTGTTTTCATTTTTCTTGTGGAGCAGCAGCTGTGTTAGAATAAGAACAGATGAAAGACTTAGATATAGATTAGGAACAGTTAGAGGAATTAGTGTGATTAACAGCTTTTATACCTCTTATGCCTAGATGCATAAAATGCTCTGAAGCTCCTAGCATCAAAGAAAAGCCAGCATATAATAGCAAAAGCAGGGAAACACATAGTACAGCACAGTGAGAAAAGTTTCAGAATAATATATATCTTATCTCTTGAAGAATGCTAGGTCAGAAATGAGTTAATCAATGTGATAGAGTGGATTAAGACAACAAATGGAACTTTGCATTATGTCATTTGTCATAATCATTAGCCTTTTTGTTGTTTGTTATCTAGGATTAATCTCCCATAATACTGACAGTTATGTAAGTCAATGACAACTGTGTTAATTCACTTAAATTTTAAGTTCATCTCTGCTTTTTGTTTTGTTTTTATTTTCCTAACTCCTCTTGATGGGAAGAGTTGAACTGTAATTGTATGAACCATCTCAGGAGCAATCCAGCATGCACTTAGAAGATAAATAAGCAGTGTCAAAAGTACACATATATTGTTACATTTTTGCCATATTCTAAATTGCTGTAAACACCAATGATAGGATTTTCAGTTTGATTCCATTGTTATAATTTAAAGCACAAATACATAAATACGTTTTCCACTTTGAATTTATAAAATAGTATTTTGAAACCTATAGATTTAAGTGAGATTTATTGAATATGAGCTAAGTAACTATTAATTTGCTACGGCTGTTATAACAAAGCGACACACTCTGGTTGGCTTAAACAATGAGACGTCCCACATCAAGGTGTCAGCAGAACCACTTCCTTCTGGGGACATGCTGGAGATGTGTGACTCTCTCCTAGCTTCTAATAGCCTCCCTCTGGTTTGTAGATGGCGTTACCCCTTTTACAAGGTCAGCAGTCATATTGGATTAGAGTCTACCCTAAGAACCCCACCTTAACTAGGCCATTATTAAAGATTTTATTTCCAAATAAGGTCAAATCCACAACTTTTAAATCTTTTTTTGTGACACCATCAAATCATAACAATAGTGTTTGCCACTCGTTAACTATAATTACTTAAATTTTGTTTTTTGAGTGACTGGGAGAAACTCTTTTTGCAATACCAAAAGCAAGGGATTTGGAAAATATTCCTGAAATATTTTCTAGAGATAATTTTCCCATAGTTCAAAATAAATTTTAAAATGTCCAACTAAATATTATGGGGCTTACAAGTATAATATGGAATCTTCTGTTGTCTCAAATTTACTGCATGTTGAGTGGGATTAAACTTTCATATATATCTATATGTGTGTGCATGTATAAGGAGTTACAACTGAAAGACTAATAGAAGATGAGTTGATTAATTGCTAACTAAAGATTCCAAATACTAGACTCGAAGGTAGTGCCTCATCCCTGTTTGAATTCCTGTTTGAATGATGCACTCCCTTTGTTGGAGAGTTAATTCAGTAAAATTTAAATAAAAAGAAAAGACTGCATATGTCTTCAAAAGCTTACAAATTATAAAAATGAATTAAAGACTAAATATTAAATGTAATAAAACAAACTTGAATTCAGAGGATGATAGTTCATTCAATTTGCCCAAAGCCCATTTCTGTAGATATAATGTTACACTGAGAAGTGACTGGCAATGTAGGACAAGAAAAAAAATGAGGATTACACATATATAGTTTAAGATTAACAAAGTATACTGCAATAAAATGTTGGTTTTTGAATAAATAAAAAAAACATATAGCAATAGTGGTTATAATTTAAAATAAACAACATGCAACACTTTGACTGTATATCCACATGCTAAGTAGTAAACACCTTATCAAGAAAGCATGTAAAGACAGAAATATTCACATTTTCTAAACTAGTTACTTAGCAGACGTTGAGTAGGGCTTTCTGGGCACAGACGTCCATCCACCTGAGGCTTGATTCAGTCTCAAAGCACCTCAGTCAGCAAAGCACCTCAAGTTTATAGAAACATTCTTTCAACCACTCTGGTGTCTTTTAACTGTTTTTCATTTCATTTAGGTTATTGCTGTTAATGAATCACACCATTACTTGAAAATGTTACTCTCAGATTTCTCACTTGGGCTAATATATGTTATTTAAATGTTTAAAATGGGTGAGAAGGGCTTTCATTTCTATTTGAGCTAGCAATATGACTATCTTGTGTATAAAATAATACCAACAATATTTATATTAACTTCTTGTTACACAAACTTTAACAAAAATGAAAATAACTAAATTTTATAGAATCCTTACATGACTAAAGTTGTTAGAATTCTGTTTAACTTTTAGAAATCTCTGACTTTTCAACTTTAGTTAATTTAAATTAAAGTTCACATTATGACAGCACTTTACTTTGGAGTGGAATTTTTTAATGTCAAAAAGAAAAATCACCTCCCAGTTGGATGACAATTTATTAAAGCAAGAGGCCTCAGGAGATCAGTACACATAATATTGTAAGACATAATGTCATAAGGCTTGTTGTTACAAAATAAACAATTTAATATAGATCAGAATGCATTGAGTCTCTCTTTTAAAAATCAGAGAGGCCTTCAAAAGGATAATATATGGTTAATATGAATATTTTTATACTCTATTCTAAGGAAAAAAATTGCATCTATTAAAACTTTCAAATACACATGCATTAAAGTCCATTCAAGTGAATAAACATTTGCCATGTTTGTACTATAAAGAAGAAAAAATAGACGTACAGTAGTCACATGGTGTATGTTACATTTCCTTTTCACTCCAGAATTTTAACTGTACTTCACCTGTTCCTTCTGCCAATATTCCACTCATAATTTTTAATAGTTTGTTACCAAATATCTCCCATATCTTTAGAATAAATTGGATATTATTATCATAATCTGACTTGTTTTATTACACTCAAGTAACAAGTTGAGAACTTAAGCTAATATATAATTTGAATTTGAATGTAGAAATGATCGAATTGCATAGACAAGAACTGGGCAATTCTGTGCAGTAGATTCTGCATTGTTGGGTTTTTTTAAGCAAAGATTCCATTATAGACTTTAATCTTAATGTATAGATATAGAGGATGTTACCTGTGCCTTATGAGAAAAAAGGGTAAGTTAGGAATAAAAGCTTTAACAAGGCAAAGAGATACCTATTTGGTCTCTAGTATTGATGTTGTCATGTTTAATGTTGGTTAATAAATTGCACTTTAATTTTTGTATGTAGAATTGAAGTTAAAAACAATAATTTAAATGAATGAAGAACAACTGTAATTACCAATTTAGGATTCTAATTGTCTGTGATAGTTAAATTTATTTGTCAACTTGACTTGGGCCAAAAAATGCCCCAGTGTTTGGTTGAATACTATTCTGGGTATGCCTGTGAGAATGTTTCTGCTGAGATTAACATTTGAATCAGTAAACTGAGTAAAGTAATTTCCTTCCCTAACATGGATGAAATTCACCCAATCAACTGAAGGCCTGATTAGAATAATGGGGTTGATGGACCCTCTCTCAAGTAAGAGAGATTTATCCTGACATTGGACTTGAACTGAAGTATGGGCTCTTCCTGGTCTCAAGCTTGCAGGCCACTGGACTGGAACTACACCATGAGGTCTCCTGGTTCTCACACCTACAGACTCAGACTGGAACTGTACTGTCAGCTCTCCTGGGTCTCTAGCTTGCTGACTCACCCTGCAGATCCTGAGCTTTGTCAGCCTCCATAATCAGATGAATCGATTCCTTAAATACATTCTGTTGGTTCTTTTTCCTCTGAAGAGCCCTAACTAATACACTGTAAATGTCTCTCTTACACAAGATACAGATTTTTTTCCTTAATAAACTTTTATTTTCTCAGGTCTTTAGCTATTGCTTAGTAAATGAATTTTTGTTGAATGAGTAACTCTTATATCAATACGCTCTTATTGTTATAATAATTTTTATGTATTTCTTATTACTAATAGCCAGTGGTAACAACTTTCATCTTTTATTTTCTTATTATTTTATGTTCAGTCTTTCCTAACACAGTAAAATATTGGCATAGACATTATCAATATGTGAATAAAGGTAAGTCTACAAACAATTTTATTTATATGAAATTACATAACACTTTGTATTATTAGCTATTTAGAGAGCACAGAAACAAATAAACTTTAGATTTGGTCCAAGACCTCCTCAGCATGTTTCATTAAGGCTTCTAAGAAACTAAACTTTTTTGTTTTCACAGACTTTAAGTTTGGAATATACCTGAATTCAGCTCTGTTAGCTTAGAAAGACTTAACGATGAACGGAAACTGTAGCAATTTTTCTACCTCGCTTAGATCACCCGGCTGTCTGACTAACTATAAGCGATTTTCAAACCTCGCCTTAATCACTTGCCATTGAGTGCAGAACCCAGGGCTTTCCTGGCTATGAACATGCTTAAATACTTACTGTTGCGTGCAGAACCCGGGCCTTTCCCAACCATGAACACGTTTAAACATACTAGAAATAATCATACACAGAAACAGTTTTCTGAGTGGAAGTCAGAGACAGAGCACTCACTCTCCAATTCTTAGAGCCCCCCCAAGGTCCCCTCCTAAGGGGGAAGCGTCTGTCTTTGTCTCCGTGGGTTTTTATTGACAAAGCAGTCACAGATTGTGGGTTCACAGTCTGGCAGAAGGGATCAAAGGGAACACGTATCTTACAAAGATGTTAACAGACTTTTTGTTGTGATTCTGGGCAGAGATTGGAGTTTTATCATATGAAAAGACTACAGGTTTCAAAGGTTTCCTGACTGTGCCTTCAAATTCCAAGTTAATAACATCCTCCAGCAAACAGATCTCACAGGATCTTGCATATTCTTTGTCCCAGGCCTGATTACCCTGGGGGTCCACCGTCTCCGGTCTCAGCTGGCCCCTTTGGCTATTTGCTAAACGCTGGAGACTCTGGCTGCAAGGAGACTTGGATTTCTCACATCTGAGTACAAAGACTCAGGCTAAGAGGGGGTAGGGGTAGATGCTGATCTCCCCTTCCTTCCCACAGCCCCTTCAATTATTTCCACAGTCTCGTGAGACTTGTTTCACAGAGGCCTTTACGAGATCAGCCCCTGTCTTAGGTCCATTCTCTATCCTAGAGAATTGTTACCCGTCATTGGAAACCGATCTAGCATTAAAGGCCAGGCACAGAACAAACAGGTAGTGTTTCATGCCAGGGGAACAAGTTTTGTCTCCTTAGTGGCTCCTGATCCGGAGGTTTCTCACTCAGCCTAAGTCACAGGGGGTCACAGCTTCCTGACACCGGGCAGAGTGGTCCCCAACAGGAAACTGGTTTATCAACAAAGGAGGAGCATGCTTAATCTTAGACGCTGTGATGAAACTGAAAAGACTTTTACACTGGGGAGATGCACTGAAGGAAAGAGAAGTCCCCATAATTCTGCATAAGACTGTGACATAGGAGAGATTTCTGTGCTTCCACAAAATCTGACCGACTTCCTCACATATTACTGTCCACCACTGTTTGGATTATAAATACAATAGGATAAATTCCTTCCATAAACAAACATGGCAATACTTTCCCTAGTCTGTATTGTAACTGAAATAATTTTCTTCAACACTTTATAAGTAAAACTTGCTTGACTAGCTTGGCTTTTATTGGTAAAAAACTTTCAATCAATAACACCTTCTCAGGCCATAATTTAAAACTATGTTTATTCAATCAGTTAATTATTGCATATATCCTTAAATATCCAAAATGTTTTGCATTAAATATCAAAGGCATCCAGAAATGGTAAAAAAATTATAAGTATAAAGAACAGACATTACTTTTAGAGACATATCAAGAAAATATTACTTAAATTAACATATTTGCTTTTACAGAAGGAAAACTAAAGTGAGTTGCAATGAGAGTATGTGTTCTATGAAATTTTATTTGTTTTTTTTCCTTCGAAACAGGAAAAATTGAATTAAAGTGCTGATAGTATCCATCAAAGAGGAATATTTTGAAGACATTCTTAATAGAAGGACTAATTAATAGAAAAATGTCTGTAGGAAGTACAGAAATGAATGGGACTCAGTGAACATATGGAGACGTATTTCTAGCCCTGAGAAAGGCATCTCTTCCACTATGCTTATGGGGAAAGCAGAGGGATCAGAGCCATATTTTTCATTGTCAATTAAGCTTTAACATTGTAAACTTTTGCAGCTCTCCATGGTCTCATATGGACTGGAAAGCTGAGAACAATTTTTCTCATAATTCTTTAAAATATAATGCCAAGTTAGATTCCACCATCAAGAGGTACTCGCATAGTACATAGAAATTAAAATTGAAAGCTGTAATTGTCTTCCAGCAGGTTAAGAATATCATGAGAAGGAGAAATGAAATTTTGCCCTAATTCTGGGAATTCTCTTGAAAATTATCCATGTTAGTTCTATTAGTGACTGAGATCATTGGTGGGAGCTTCTTCATTTTCTGAAAGTAAGAAACATTTTTCTGCCTTTCACTCCACTAGTTCTTCCATAAATTTACCAATACCTAATTTGATATTCCTACTTGCTGGATACTATCAGCACTTTAATTCAGATAGATATAGATACAGATACAGATACAGATACAGATATAGATAGATATAGATACAGATACAGATATAGATAGATATAGATACAGATACAGATATAAATAGATACAGATATAGATATAGATAGACATAGATGTAGATATAGATGTAGATAGAAATAGATACAGATACAGATATAGATATAGAGATAGATATAGAGATAGAGATATAGAGATAGAGATAGAGATATATATTCCCTTTGAGTTGAAAAACAGTTTGAAGTGGTTTGTGCTTTCTTGCCTCAACTCTGATTAATAAAGAAGAAAAGTGGGTGCAAACATTATTGTAATCACGGTGGTTGAAATTGGAAGCACTTTCATTTGGAAATGCAAAGGACAAATATAGTAGTTACAAAAGGGAAGTTAAATATTTATTTGAAACCAAATTCCCCTATGTAGAATAAGGAAAAGCATAAACTTGGCAAACACGGTTAGCATAGCATCAGTAAAGGCTAAATAAAATTGATAAAGCATATAATGTGACCAAAATGTAGGGTTTCTTTTTTTCAGAGTAGAAATTAATACCCCTAAAATGAAAGTAGAATAAGAAAAAGGAAAAACAAGGAAGTTAAGAACAATGGTTGAAATGATAGCTGATAGTCAGAGGAAGCAAGTTTTCCTAAGGGACAAGTGAGGCATTGTGAAAATAACCAGGTAAGTGTGTGCAAAGCATTTCGGATGATTTAGATGTGCTTGGAGGTCTCTTGTCCACCGGTCCCTAGTGGTTAAATGGTTTGGGGAAAGGCAAATAAACCTATGATGCTGCCGTAGTTTTGGTGGCTGGAGTGTGTCCCAGGCAAGCTGATGAGGTAAAGAAGTGGGAACCTGGATTAATCGTGTAGCATGGCTGTGGTATTTGTGGAGGAGAGACAGATCGTTAAAGGCCAATTCTTTGTAATGAGGCAGAGTGACTGAGGAATCTAAAATTATAAGGCAAATGACAATATGTGACTTACATTGTTTTTCAGGTAACTTACAGATAAGAGGAGTTTGTTTATACAGCTTGGAGAACTAATCCTGTGGAAAAATGTGAAAGGATTTGTGTTTTAAAGCCTCCACTGAATCATACTTCTGGAACATAACACACTTGTTCTTGAAATGTAAACAACTTCCAATCGAATAGTCTAATTTTCTCCTAATAAAAGATTTCTAATTTCCTTTTCGTTCTAATTTTTTTCTTAATCTTTATTTTATTCTGTGGGCCTGGGGGATTTATTATCTTATTCATATAATTTACTTCTGAGTACAGTTTAAGGTATAGGTACTTGTTACTATACATAAGAATATTTAATTTGTTTTTTAACATTTTTAAAAAAAGATGTTTCTCTTTTTTAAATTTTAAATAAAGGTTATTTCTATGGTAGATTGTTGTATTTTCATTCAATATCAACATCGTCTTAAGTATTACTCCAGACTTCTAAAGCATTAGCTGCAATATGATAAACTGAAATTTAATGAATAACAGTAAGCTATATATAGTGAATTGCTTTAACATCTAGTCATATGTCAGATCATAACAATCATGTAAGATGTTAAAGACCTATTAATGATTGATATACCATTATATGTCCTTTAAATAAAACATCAATTTTGAGAAAACTGTTTTTACAATAAAATCAGTCACAGTACATTTAACAGGATCATCCAAAACTACACCAGAAGATACAGCTACTTCTTACACTACACCTAACTAAATTTATTATTTTCATCTGTCTTATAAAAAGTTTACATGACACTTCTATTCAAATAATAAGATTACAAACTATATCCAGTAGAGTACGGACAAACTGTTGTAACGAAGTTAACAAAAATACAGCCACATAAGTTTCAGAAGGGTTTGCTGTTTCATTTTTCTTACTCACTCTCCCCATTCTTCATCTAACACTCAGCTGACAGGCTGGACTATGCAGTTCAGCTGCACACGTCATTCAGAGTCCAGGTTTCCTCCATCACACTCTAGGGTGTGGTCCCAGTGGGTGTGGTGGAAGCTAAGTTATACATTGCTGTAAATGTACTGTGCTACAACACAAGAAGGGCAAAAAAGCCGAAAAGGAGAATTAGCAATATCATTTTATACAATAATGAAGTAGAAATTCCTATTTCTTATATCCTGCTGGCAAGACCAAAATTCCATGGATACTTATAATTGAAATATGCAGTTTTTGGTTATATGGTCATTGACCCAATCAAAAGTCTCAGGAGAAAAAAAAAGCAACAGAATTTGTAATCATGTCACAATTTGCCTCACTGATGTCACAGAGGAAGAACATTTGTACTTCTCAAGCATATAGACTAGAGGGCCATCACTTTTTTCATCATTTTCTGTTTTGCCAACTTAGGTGTGATTGAAACATATATAACACTTATTAATACAATAAAGAGCACAGTGCCTAGTTTCTATCCCATCTGTTTTTTATCATCTATCTGACCTTGGGGAACACATCTAAACTATATGATCTTTAATTTCCACATGTGAACATTCAAGGTAATAGAAATTCATAAAATTGTGATTTAAAGGAGATAAATGGAAAAACATCTGGGTACTTGATAAAACACTCCTAATTTTCTAGCTCTCTTCAGTCTCATTAGAAAAATAATTTACATAATGTGAGATCCATCCAAGAAAGTTGTAGGCACTTAAATTCCCACAAACACTATAGAAATAAAAATACAATTTTTTCTGGAGTTTCAATGCCAACTTTTATTTAATAGGGAGTCAAGATTTTGTGGCTATGGGAACTTGCAATGGTGTAGTAATTTCCCTTCATTCTTCTAATTACTCGCTCTACCATTTTTGGGGTGTATTTTTATCCTCAGATTTATTCACAAGTGTCTGAAATATATCCTTTGACTTCACAGAAAAGGGATTAGAAATAGTATATGAATCATTATGAGTATGTTTTCACAAATAGAAAACACAGAACTCTGAACATCATATCCATGTTCAAAGGAAAGTCTTGGCACTAAATCAAAATAGTGACACACCTGTGCTAAATTAAAATGCATAAATCATGTGTAAGTACATTTTATATCTTTTCTCATTTCTTTAGTAATCTACAAGAAGGTTGACTGTTTTCTGTGCAAGTATACAAACTTTAACACATGTATATACCCGTGCACTCATCACAGTCCCCTCAGTCTAAAATAAGCGCCATGTGCCATGTCTTTGCAGTCGCCACTGCTTCCCTCTATCACCAGGTCCTGCTGACTCCTGAAAACCAAAGTGTTTTCTTTTAAAAAATCCAACCTAAAAATAAACATAAGCATAAAACCTTTGATGTTGCATTTTTTCACTCAAAATTAATTCTTTTGATATCCATCCAAGTTGCTGCATTCATGAAGTTTGCCCCTTTATATTGGAGACCAGTATTCTATTTCTGTGTGTGCATGGCAATTTGTTTATCCCGTCACCTCTGCGGGACATTTGGGTTGTTTCCAGGTCAGTGTTGCTATGAATATAGCTGCTATGAATATGTGTGTATATAGGTTCTGGTATGGACATAATTCTGAATTCTTTATATTCCTAAGAGCAGAATGCTTGGATCATACACTAAGTTCACATGCAGCTTCATTAGAAGCCACTAAATTATCTTCCAGAGTTACTGTGCCATTTTTCATTTCCACATATAATGTATCAGAGTTCCAGTTTTTCTGTGTCCTCCTCAACACTTGATATTGTAAGTTTTGTTGTTTTGTTTTGTTTCAATTTAAGAGGTGTATGGCATTATTGATATTTTGTGGTTTTAAGTTTCCCTAAAAGATAACTATGTTGAAAAGATTTTTTTTCTTTCATGCACCAATTAGTAGATCCTATCATTGTGTCTAAGTGTCTATTCTTTTGACCATTTTATTTTATTATGCTTCTTTTTTCAAGTGTTGAGTTTTGAGAGTCTAGATTCCTGCAAAAGTCCCTTTGACAGGTATAAGATTACAGATATTTTGTCTTTATATCTAGTTTTTCTTTTCCTTCTTTTATCAGTATATTTTCAGAGGACACTGATTTTCTATTTCAATAATGTTAAATGGGTTTATTTTAATTGCATGTGTTTATGAGCATTTAAAATAATATATCTGTCTAAAACTTCTTTTTAAAATGGTAACTTTATCTTCTTATACTTACATAGTCTAGGGTTATTTCCCCCCAAATTTTCTCATGTTGTTTTTACTTTATAACAACTTATTTATTTTAGTATATATTTCCTTCTAATTGCAGCACACAAAACTTAACAAATTTCTCTAATTAAATTGAAATGAAATAAGAAAATTGCATCAGGACTACAGTCAGTGCCGCTATCATATTTACTATTTTAAAGTCTAGATTTTTTTTTCTGTTTGGGAAATAACTTGCTCTGTTCTGTGAACTTTAGGTCATTCTTTGCTGCATTTTTGTGTGGCACATCAGCGACCATTGCATAAATAATACTCATCTGTCTAGAAAAGAGTGAAGCAAGGGCTATTCATTCTCCTGTTTATCATATTTTCCCTAGAGTTCATAGCTTGGTAATTGGAAAAATGTTCACCCTCCTCACACTAATTTTACATGAGCATTCCCTCATCACTTATCAGTGACTGCGAATGTCTCTTCTTCTAATGTGTGAAATTAGGTCTCCTCACTTTGACATGCCTTATTAAAAGGGAGATAAATGCTGCATTTACGTGGGTTCACATGGTATCGTGAGATCTCAGTATCCCTATCTGTACTCTATCGTTTACAGTGTCAGTCAGCCTGGGTGAAACCAGGCACAAGGAAGGACATGGGAGAAATCTGCTATGACAATCTGAAGTAAAATGATTATGTTTTAAAGTCTGTTCATTTCTTGATGTTTGTGTGTCACTGAAGGCTAGGACTAAGGCAGAGACTATACCTAGTGCATTTAATGAAAATAAAAGGTCGCAGTGTAAAAGTGCCTGAGGCATGGCATGCTTTTAACACAGAACAATTCTTAGGAGCTAATGCTTAAACCTTGGAAGCCTCCATTATAAATCAGGTTTTAAAACAATTAGGGTAGGTATTTAATTTCCAACAAAGATATAATACTAAAATTTTTTAAAGTGGATTTTAGGGCAAAGGACTAGATGATGTGTTTTTACAAGGAGTATTTTGGGGGGAATAGAAGGTCATTTTCACCATTGAAGGTGAGTGGTTTTAAGCAACATTAATAAATAGAGCATCTTTGAGTGTTTGCAACAATCTGTACTACGTATTTAAAGTGTATAATTGACCCCCTTTACCCTTTATTACCCTCCCATCTTGTTCCCTCTGGTCACCACCATGCCATTGTCTGTGCCTAGGAATTTCAGTTCTATATCCCATATATGAGTGAAATTACATGTTTGGTTTATTTTCATAGAGGGAGGAAAACTAACACAAATCTTCTCGGCAATATTTAGGATAGGGAAATACATATTTGCTATATGCCTGTTTCCTTGATTATTTGCTAAGAATATAAATCCTCTTCCTTTCTCTTATATTTATCTTCCTCTGTTTCACCCACTCTGTTATGATCTCCCGATTTTTTCTCCTATTCAGACTGAGTGAACTTTATTGCCTCATGAGTAGCACTATTTCCCGTAACCAGTCTTTAAAATCTGTGTTTTTCTGAAATGTTATTTTCCCTGAAATCTTTAACTTGTAGAATATTCTACAATCACAGATTCCCCACTTACAAATTGCTTGTTCATTTGTTCATGTACCACCTGCTGCATTAGCCTGCTCAGGCATGGTAGTTATTAGAGGGAGGGGAGGTGGAACCATAGTAAAAGGCAAAGAGCATCAATTATATGGTGATGGAATAAGATTTGACTTTGGGTAGTGGGCACACAATGGAACACACAGATTCTGTACCAAAGAAATGTACACCTGAAACCTATATGACCCTAGGAACCAATGCTGTACAATTAATTTAATAAAAACTCAGTTTTCGAGGCTGCAGGCTCTGCCATGATAGATGACATTCATGAGAGTGCTCTAATTCTCGTGGTGAATATTCTTTCTCTTAGGGTAGGCAAGGCAATTGACATCTGCTTTGATTGTGTGGATTCTAAGTTCAGGCTACAAGTTCAAAGTTCCATGAATACAATATCCCTAGAGAGGGAAAAGACATAGTCTGTCTACGTGCAGTAATTTGAAAAGCAGAATGCTGATGATCTGAAGCCTGACCTCTATGAAAACGACCAGCATACAGTAGCAGGTTCAGAACATCCACATTAGTCGCTGCACCTTGGAGAGTAGAGCCCATTTAAGGAGTGTTAGGAAGATCAGAGTGCTGTCCCCAGGGGTGAAGGATTTGCACAGAGTACTGAATACAGATTGTATATGTAATAAGAAGGCTAATGATGTGATAAAACTATTAGCTAAGAGAATGCTTAAACTTCAATCTATTGCCTGGGTTTATCTATGCTTTCAGTGTTACTATTTTTTTTTTCTTTTAAACATGTAGTTTTCCATTGTATTTTGTTTTTTGGGTTTGTGTTTTTAGAGTGGAAGAAAATTGTTTCTTGAAGAATACATGCAGACAGAGAACAATAATAATTAACTCCATAGAAGTTCATTTTTCAGACCAATTTTCTGTACCTTATTAACTGTATAAAGACCTAAGACTAAATATACATCCTCACACCTTTCTGTAGCCCACATCCCTGGACTTCACTTTGAATTAGTTTTTTCATAACTAACTATCTAGCAGGCAAATTAACCATCTAACTAGAGAAACTGGAATCTTTTATTAACCAGAGAAATGTTAACTATTGAGCTGTACTGATTACTTTCAGATGTGAATATTGACTAAACTAGAAGTCTGCTTATTAATAAAAAATGCACATTTCTATTTTCAGTTACTGGAATGCAAATGACTTTATCAAAAAACTACCTGATAATTCTCATGGAATGAAATATTTGAGAAGTTGGGTTATTTATCAAGGGTTTCCTTGGTGGAGCAGAATATTTATTTTTATTACCCATTCACAACAGTTGCTCTCTTTTCTATTTTTAAAAATGATTACCTAAATACCCTTTGGTTGCAATTACCTATTTTACATAGTATAGGAAAATGATAATCCCTGACGCCTGCCTCTTACCACTGCCTCTCACCATAGATAAAACGCCTTAGATAGATAAAAAGAACCTCCATCTCTGATTTCCAATCATGGATGATTCACAAAAAGAGTGATCAAATGGTGGTGCATTAAATCCATGGCTTAGGAAGGAAAGTGTTCCTACCAGGTACTTGGTCTGGTTCCTGCTGCTTAGATTGCAGACCCCCGTGAAAACCCACATGCTTGCTAATTCTCTTTCATCAGTCTTGCTTTAATTGTGCAAGCTCAGTATCAATGTATTCATTTGATTTTTTACCATTATAATTTTGCCAAAAAAACTTAAAACCACCTTTGTAACACATTACATGAGCACAAAATCAGAAAAGTGATAAAGCACATTTCTTTCTTTTAAGATTTCATTTTAGACAGAGGGGGAAGGAGAGGGAGAAAAACATCAACGTGTGGTTGCCTCTCATGCGCCCCCCAGTGAGGACCTGGCCTGCAACCCAGGCATATGGCCTGACGGGGAATCCAAACAGTGACTCTTTCGTTCACTCAATCTACTGAACCACACCATCCAGGGCAGATAAAACACCTTTCTCATGGTCCCCAGGTTTAGTATGTTTCTTAACTGGACAGCGGGAGATGCATCCTAAAATATTTTGTTTCTGTGAGTGCCAGTTCCATGTTTGTGACATATTTGTTTTGTGCTATTTTTTGTTTCTTAGGTAAAGTTTTATTTTTTTATTTGTATTAGGTTTATTTGTTTGTTTTTGCTACTGTATAGTTTCTATGCTGTTATTACACTAAAATTCACCCTGATAGTCTTATGGGTATCTTATAAACAAAAGAATTCCCTCCACATTTTAAAGTCACTAGTGAATTTTGCTTTGAGTAATTCTTGCCTCCCAACATACATAAAACTTTCTGGTGCACTGTAGATATACATATGAGAGCAAACAGAGTGAATAAAATATCTTCAAGAGATGAACAAAAAGTTGTTTATTGAACATGGTATCAAGTACACTAATGCAAAAATGACACCTACTGATTTTTACAACAAAATTAATAACATCTTCAAATATTAATTTGTGGTGAAGAAGGTGAACATCTAAAGCTGACTGACCATTATTTACTGCTTTCCTATTTCAATGATAGGTTTCTATCAGGGCTAGCTTGCTCTTTGGTGTTTGAAACTGAATAAGTGAAGTCAGATACGATTTCTGTGCCTGAGCAAAGAAATTCAGGCATCAGAGCTTTCAATTAGGACTATATCCCTAAATTATATTATCTAACTCAGTTTTGCCTGAAAAGCTTTGAATTAGAGTGTGTGGAGCATGGGGGTTTCTAGAAAGAAGGGAAACCTATGGAAATAATAACTACTCATATTCATCATTTGGTAATTTTTCTTAGGTTTTTTCTTTAAGGGGAAGTGGGGAAAGAGATAAGAATGAGGTCAGATTTGTGCCTTTAATCCTTCCTAACACATCCAGATATAGAGATAAAACCTCCCCTTTCTTCCAACCATCCAAACCCTAATAGAAGCCAATTTACAGCACTTCTGAGTCTTTGCACACTAAAAGAGCAGACATTTCTAATGAGGCTTCAACAATTTTAAGAATTGGCTTTTTCTTTTGTATTTTGCTCCCCAAATGTCTCTGTCTTTCCCTTCACTCTTCATATTATTGTCATCATATCAGTCACTTAACCTTTTCCTAATCTCAGTGATTAATGTTGTTTTCATTCTGGTTATATTGGTTCAGAATTTTTTTCACAGATACTCCTTCAAGTAGTGAAAGAAAAAAGTAAGCTAAAACCCTGGCCTGACATATCATAACATCATTGCCAAGAGTTTTATTCCAGAAAGTGAAAATAAGGTTAAACAGCCCTACTCACAGAATACTTCTTGGAAAAGAATTTTCTATCAAAGTATGATATATTTCAATATGTTTATTTATTTCAATTTAATTTTAGATGTACATTTTTCTGATAACAAAATGACACATTTTCAATAAAAACACATAACAGTGGAAGAAAATAAAAAAAACTTTAACAAGTGTATCTGGAATCAATAAAGTAACCACAAATCATAGGATGTAAACTGCAGTATATTTCCTTTTCAATGAATAATTATGGTCTGTTATGGGTTGAATTGTGCCACCCCAAATTCCTATTTGCAGTCCTAATCTTCAGTACCTTAGAATGTGACCTTATTTCAAGATGGGCTGTTATATAATTAGTTCTGATGAGGTCATAGTAGAGTACAACGGGCCCATATTCATTATAAGTGTTGTCCTTATAAAAAGAAGACTGTGCGAAGAACAGAAGACTTGCACCCAGGTGTAATGTTATGGCAACATGAATGCAAAACTCAGAGTGGTGCAGCCACATGCCCAGAAATGCCACAGATTGCCAGCAAACCATCCAAAGCCAGGGGAAAGGCATGGAACAGATTCTTCCTCACCACTCTCAGAGAAAAGCAACCCTGTTGATACTTGAATATCAGACTTCTAGTTTCCAAAACTGTGAGACAATAAATTTTTGTTGCTAATGGACTTTAAGATGTTTATCACATTTATTTTATGCATGGTGTTTCTTACATACTCAATGACTTGTTTAAAACTTTGGTTCATATTATCTGTCAAGTAGTGGCTGTATTACAACTTATACGTGAGACAAGTCTCTGGAGAAACAGGAGTAAATCTGTTTATAAATAATAAGTTTTAAAACAACTTAGAAATACTTTTACTTACATACCCTCATTTGAGCCATACACGTGCATTGAAAAGTAAATGAAGCATTAAAAAGCAAACAAAAGTAATAAATATCACCAACAAATCTACTATGCAATGACAATTACATGTTATTTATAAACAACTTTCGTCAACAACATGATTTATCCAAACATATCTTATATATAAACCTTTAATAGTTTATGCCTCATAGGATACATATACTTTCCCAGCTCTCTATGTACAAAATTAATTTTGCCTTAAAAGTCAGTACCTATGAACTCCCAGTCATCACATAAACTATTTCTCACTTCTTTGCATAATGCTAATGTTCCATTTAGATGTTTTCAATCATGTAATACAAATTATTTATATATTATTTAATTATTAAAGTAATGGAATGTTTCTCATATTTTCAATGTTTTATTTGAGGAGTATGTAATAAAATGTTATTTATTCTTCCTATAAAATGTTTAAATGACATAATTTATTCAAGTATTAACTTTCTGTGGTTTAATTGAATAACATTATAAGAAAACAATTGAACTATGACTATTAAAAATTATATCTTGGCATTTATCAATATGATTTTTCCTTGAGTGATCAATTTTATTCAATACATATATAGATTCACTAAGACTAAACATTCCTGAAATAAATCTAAGTATCCTGTACTTCTTCAGTTACTTATGAAATGCACATAATACTTTAGTCCTATTTTCTTAATTCTCAAATATTATACAATAGAAGGATTAAGATATATCAATGACTTGTATTACCCTATAACACTCTTGCCATTTTTAAAGATTGCTGAGATTTTCTTCGTAGCCTAGCTCATGTTGAAGTATGTTTCTCATGTAATTGAAAAGCATCCATATTTCTTCATATTGTGTGTAGTGGTTACTGTATGTATCTTCAATCATTATTGTGTTGTTCTATTTGTCTAAATCCTTATCAAGTATTTTTTTCTGGTTAATTTATTATTGTGAGAGAGGTTTTTAAATCTCTCATTCTAATTATGTATTCATCAGTTATATTTGTACTACTATTACATAATTGACAGGCTAATACATTTAGATTTATTTATCTTGCCCCAAATCAAGTATACTTTCTTAGTCTGAGGACCCATGTTTCCCCCTATTTCTGAAATATTATATTTTTATATTGCTTCTCCTCTATATTTCCCATCCAGAGTGTTTATAATATGCTCTAATTTTCCATCCCTTCCTTTTAAATGGTTAAGATGCATACTAATTTAAAGCACATTATTGCCTTTCTTTAAACCCTCTAATCCATCTCACTGAACTTAAATTAAAGCATAGGATCTGTACTATGAATGATATGATATGATCAAGCTATTTGCTACCCTCATCTCTCAGCACATCTCCCTTTCTCCTTATGCTCATCTGTGGCGATATCAGTCACGTAGCGTTGAAGCGGGAAATACGTTTCTATTATTTTGGTTTAGCTTACCTGTGTTACAAACAGAGACAAATATAGCTGTGGAATAAAACAGTGATATAACCATTGATATCTATATTTGAAAGATTAATTAATTAAACAATGAGCTAATCAGCAGCAGTGATATCAAATGTCATTTTATCTTTTCAGTCAAGAACAGTGCACAGTAGATGCATGACAAGTTGACTCAACGGAATACAGTTTACTCAATGGAGGCTACAACAGGTTAGGTCACAATAGTAGGTTATTATTAATACCATAATACAAGAGGTTAGGTGGTTAAGTTACAATAATACTTGACAGAAGGCTGTCAATGGAATAGAACTTTTAAAGAAAGCCAGCTGAAGATAGTAAACATTTATATTCAAAATACTTAAACCAGAAGTTAGAAACAGCATAAAGTAACATTTAAAAAGATTTTCAAAAGATAAGAACTTTTCAAGGCCACACAAATGAAGTTAATGTGGAAAACTCATTAAACTTTAAATTTTCCTGAATCATTCAACTCAAGAATATCTACTGGATATTATGAGAAAATTAAATTAAAATAAAAACAGAATATCAGTCTTAAAGATAGACTTGACTTACCTTCTCTTCTATAGAAAATAATGAAACTTATATTAGCCCATAGTTCAGGTTTCCTGCACAAACTGTACTGGTAATTACTATAAAAATGTAGAATACCTAATAAAAATGAATCCACTGTTTGGAATAAAACTTGCCTTTTATTGAATTCGGAGTCATCACATTTCTTCTACCCAACTTCTTGAATAATAAGAATTTCTACTTTCTTTAATGTTCTGAGAAATTTCCTTCTGAACAACATAAGCCTTACATTATCATGCAGAAGAAAATGTATGGGCTTCTATTGTGAATATGCTCCAATATTCCATTTAAATAAAGTAGATTCAGCACCAGTTCTCCATATACTAGCAATTTTGTAGTTTAAATAAATGTAGAATACTTGCCTGAGTTGACTCTTTCATTATATGTACACTTTCTATCATGAAAGATTTTCTCAGGATCTTTGTTACAGTATACTTTTGAAAGGAAGACAATAAAAGGATAGTATTACTTCTTCTCATTTGTAGATGTGATATAAATATGTTTCAATACACTTTTAGCTATTGACAGATAGTAGTCATGAGTTCAACAGCTTCTATTGCTTCAAACATTAAACCTGCACATTATTTGTATAAAATCAATTTATTTGAGATTTTAATATGTCTAAGGGTTTTAAAAGCCATTATGTTAAAAAATACCCTAAAATTTTGAAGATTTTCTTATACAGTATAATGTTATACCCCATTAGATATTAAATCTAATGCCAAATCATTTGGTTGGCGTAATAATAGGTATGATTGGGATACTATGAAAGTGTGAAAGCAAACTTTTCCTTATAATTAATATAATCACCAAATCCATTCATATTGAGATTAATAGATAAATATTGATGAATGGACTATGTTATGTAGTAAATATGATTGAAGTGAAAACTACATGAAGTCATATTTTGTAAAAAAGTGATAATTGAGTCTTTTATACCATAAGTTAATTCTTTACTGGAAAAATTACTTGTTTATAAATCCTATGTTAGGTTACAATAATACTAGACAGAAGGCTGTCTTTGTCATACATTTTAATCACATTGGTGGGTGGTATTACACAATGTAGCAGCATAAAACTTGTCCTTTTGTGTCAGAAAATTCAAGAGCCTATTAATTATGTGAATTTGAGTAAGTTAATTTTTCTTTGATCAATTTGGTGTCTTTAAATTTAATAAAAAATACTTAATGTAAAGGGTTGTTGTGGCATTTCATTAAGATAATATGTATGAATACTTAAAACAATGCTGGGTAGGAATTAAACTCTCAATAAATGTTAGCTTTTTATCTCCACCTGATATTAAAACAATCCCTGCCTGCGTGAGAAATCTGACTCCATTCACAGGGACTCCGTGCTCAGCTGGTTATACTCTAGTGTTCCCCATCTGTGTGGAATTAGAGCTAACCCTGACAATGGGAAGTGTTGGAAGCAGTTCTCCCAAGAGCCTCATTAAAAGAAAGCTTTCCCTTCACTTTTACCTTTCTTCCTTCCACATGCCCGGAGAGTAGCAGTCGTTCTGCAACAAAAGTGAGGGGACGAGCAGAGTCCTCAGAGTGCCAGTACTTGCTGAGCCACACCACCGGGACCTCCTGACCCACCTGCATCTGGACCTCATTTCATGTCAGTAAAGTCTGTATGCCTGAGACTCGGTCACTGTGTTTCTTTTTAATACACACCATTGAGTGTAATCCTAACTGATATAGAACTGATGAATGACGGAAATAATAAAGATTCAAGACATGCTAGGCAAATGAAAAGTGTCATGTTTTCTCATGTTACCAATAATACTCTGTCATTCTTACCGTTTTCCTGTCATCTGCAATGCTCTTGTTGTTATTTTTTTCTCACCAGTATGCTAAGTGTCCCTTCTCCATTTATTTGTTAGTTTATTTTCTGATTGGTCTTTGAGGTTTGGAGCTACTGCCAGAGAAATAGCCCTCACTGTGTCTTGTGTTCACAGTCAGGCACAGTTTTCCCACATTGTCTGTGATTGGCCACGAGACACTCCTTGGCTGGTGAGATATTTGCAAACATCATGCAAGTAGATGCTGGAGACATGATGGTCACTGAAGAGTGTCTTCTCTTTTATCATATTTGGGGCCAATCCCCAATGTGATGAAAATTTGATGAAAAGTTGTAAACTGAGAATCAGCCAGCTGCACTTGCCAGTAAAAAGAGTAAGGTTATTTTAAAGCAGGCAGACCCAGACTAAGTGTTGTATAAGCTCAGCTGAAAGTAGCCAAAGAACCAACCAGGCTGAATAGATTCCAAATTGCTGACACAGTTGAAAGAACAAAAAATTGTTGTTAATGTTTTAAAGCAACTTAGTTCTAGGGTTGTCTGTTACACAGGAATAGAGTGATGATACAAGTTTCCTAAAGTGTGTTTATGTTCTCGTATTATATTCTCTTCCATCACTCCCAATGGATGCTGTCAAACTATACTTCTCTTTCACCCTGCAGACCCTCATTTCTAACTTCCTTTTCAACAGGGACTTGGAACTCAACACATCAGAAGTGTATTGCTAAATCTCCCTTAGTCTCCACTGCTGCCCTGTGTCTCCTGTCCTAATAAATGGAACTCACTAAAAGAGTGAGTAGACCAAACAAGGAAGCTGCAGGTTATAACTTTTTCCACTTATTGCCATTGCTTCACAAATCAAAATGACAAAATCCTGTCAATTTTTCACAAAATGAGTCTCTTTTATAACCAATTCTCTTCAACTCTATTGTCACTGCCAGCCAAGCCAAAGCCAAAAACATCTTTCTCTGAATACAGAAAAAAATATTTCCAACTACCTAATTTCTAGAAAACTCTTATTTTCTCTTCAACTCATTCTTTAAACCCTCGCTCAATTAACATTTTAAAGGCAGATATGATTTATTTATATTGCATTACATTCTTATTCCCTTTGAGTAAAAAAAAATGTATGTTATATTTATATTATTGGAAAGTTTCCCAGGAGAATTTTCCTGTTCATTTCCACATGGAAAGATTTCCATGTTCATTTCATGTTCAATTCTTAAATCCTTGCCATTGTCCTCTTTATTTGCTAACTTAAGCAACAATAGACCTTTTTTTTTTCATTACATTTAAAGCACCACACCCTTTTCTATGTCTGTTTGTGGGAATTTTGGGGTTGTTAGTTTGTGCTGTCTCATCCATAAAGAAAGACCATCTTCCCTATCAAGGTCTATTTCATTTAACCTTTACTCCTGAGTCTGAGCAACACTTCATTCAAGAGATGAATGGTACTTCTTCCAACTTCCGAGGATGTAGACTGTTCTTATTTTACACTTCAGGGTGGTGTAATGGAAGAATATTTTTTAACTCAAGTAACTGTTTATTATAGGAAGATTATGATATGTAGTTACCAAAAAAATCTGTTTTTTCCATTTTTTAAAATTTTATTGTTGTTCAAGCACCGTTGTCTGCCTTTTCCCCTCACTTCTTCCCCCACCCCAGCCATCCCCATCTTCCTCCCCTGATTCCGTCCCCCCTTGGTTTTGTCCATGTGTCCTTTATACTTGTTCCTGAAAACCCTTCACCTCTCCCCACATCATCCTAACTCTCATGATATGAAACAGAAAAATACAAGAAAAAGTATTTTTCTGTTAATGTTTATTGATGTCCATGCTTTAAATATTTCCAGTATGGTTTATTTCAAGTTACATGTGATCAACTGGTCAGCAGCATTCCAAAAACATGAACAATCCCTTCCAAATTGTTCACAACCTGTGCTCATGAGCTGTTACTTGCAGGTTCCCAGGTCAGGTTTTCTGTGGAGTTCCGCACTTCTCTGTCAGGATGGCCACTGCACCCTTCATGTGAAACTCCCATGGTGTTAGGGTCCATTTCCTTCCCTTTCACTGTTCTATTTCCAGTGAATGTCATGGTGCTCAACATATAAAATTCAACTCATAAATATGTATCAAGTTAAAGAAAGGGAAAAAAGCATGGATGATGATGCTTCTTTGGCTTCTAGGACTGCATATATAGAGAGGATTAAAAAATGTCTGAAACATCTCCATCCTTCTGTTCTGGACTACTCACATAAATATACTTGGAAAACACATTGAAATGAGTGTGTATTGGTTGAAATTGCTTAGCTGGTGATTTTGATTCAATCTGTATTGAAAAATATTGTTCTAAAATTATGTATCTTGTGCACATATATACTGGTTGAAAAAGACAGCATGAGATATTTAAAGCAATTTTAAAGTCATACGATGTAAATAATTTTGCATGAATTACTGGTAAAACAATAGAGCTTTACAGATATTCAGTTGCACACCTAGTTAAGTGGGAAAGAAAAAAAACTGAATCTAAATGATGATGGATGCATAGCCCAGTCTCTTTCAAATGCTCTATCATTTGCAGTTGTAAGTATTTGGAATGAAATGATCTTCATTTACTGCTGTCAAGTTGCTAAAACAAGCTATAATTTACTGGAGATTGACTATAGAATAGGAAGCCAAGAGGAGTTTCAGTGAATATAAGCACATCTTAGAAAGTTTGGGAGAAAAATTCCAAGAGAATTGCACATGCTCTGAGTATCCATGAATTTGGTCACGAAATGCTTACTGGCTGTGCTTGCAAGTTACAGAATATAATTGTCTTAATAAATAGTCACAATTTTATTTTCAAAATTATCATATGTTCATGATTATCAGGGGAGTCTTTTTAATTTGCATATACCTGAAAATCATATGCAATTCTCTTAATTAAAGAGTAATTAAAATACATTGAATTATAATTTAATTGGTAATATTTGCTTCCATCTTAATTATACACAAAATGAATGTCATCATCTATTTTATGGACTACAGTAATGGCTTTATGCCAAATAAAATATCACTTTACAAATAGGAAATAAAATTACCAAAAATATAATTTTTCAAAATTTTGACCCAGATCAGTAAAATAAAAGAGTTGGAATTAATAAGTTTTAAATGAGAACTATAGCAAAAAGTTTGGGAAGACTAGAATTATTATTGTGGTGCTTAAAAAGTCATTTATTGAGTTCCTGCTACCATTGTAAGGCATGAGAGTAGGGACTTTTTTTCAAGTTTTCCTCTGGCTACATATTGACAGTAAGCTGGAAGGGTAAGGGTTTTCAATACTTATTTTATATGAAAATCATTTCAGCATTCTACTTTTTTTGTCCCAAACCTCCTAAATTTAGTTTATGAGAGAGGACAAGGGAGAAGGAAAGAGAGAGAGAGAGAGAGAGAAACAAAGAGGTAGAAGGAGAGAGGTAGATAACAGGAAATTAAGTTAAATGCCAGAAAGGGTGGTCCTGAGTAGTTAAGATAAACAGTATTTCTAACAATGTAGTCCAGGAATTCCATCCATAATAATTACCTGGCATGCTTGTTAAAAATGAAGATTCTTTGGCTGCTAACCAAACCTACTAAATCACAAAATCTGTGTATAGAAATTAGAAGTGTTTATATTTTAACAAGAATCCAGCAAGTTTAATAATGCACAGTAGCCTTTGAAAAAATCTGTTATGTAGGAAAGAAGAATAAAAAGATAAGCCAAAAATATAATAAACAAAAATGTCACATTATAATTTTAATAATATAATAGGTATTTGCTCATAAATGTGCTGAGTAAGCACTTAAAATTGTATCTTTTTCCATTGGGAACCTATTTGAAAGTGGATATATCTCAATTGAGTCATACATAGCCATTTACAGAAAGAATGGTAGTACAGAGGGCTAGGTAATATTAAACTGTGTGTAATTGATAAATCAAATCCAGTGCTATGTTTCCATTCTCCTAAAGAGTTTAAAGTGAATATTGAATATTTTAACATAAATTTTTCAGGTAGATTTATGCATATTATACATCTTTTATCCAATGTTATTGCCTATATATTTTGACAATGGGGAGTCATCTGAAATATTGTTATTTCACTAAACAAATTAACAATCACTATGCCTATCTCAGATTGTTATGAGAATTATGTTAATAATTAATATAAAGGAATTATTCTATTTATTACATAAAACTGAATATGAGCAACAAAGTTGTGAGTTAACTTATTATATGTTAACATGGACACTAAACTTACTTAAGTAATTATCTCTTAAAGAAATACAATTAAGTATATTGAAAATCATAATTAAAAAATGAAATTTGTCTTTAATTCAATTAATCAATTATATTTTGCTTACCTACAGGAGTACTGTCTGAGTT
This sequence comes from Tonatia bakeri, assembly GCA_004024845.1. Lineage (NCBI taxonomy): Eukaryota > Metazoa > Chordata > Mammalia > Chiroptera > Phyllostomidae > Tonatia > Tonatia bakeri. The sequence continues at coordinate 45,342 of PVIA01008523.1, read as the reverse complement.
GTTAGCTCCTAAAGAAACATAGTGTACTATATGGAAAAACAGAATCAAAAATAAAATTTGTCTTTAATTAATTAATTATATTTTGCTTACCTACAGGATTACTGTCTGAGTTGTTAAACCTTCTATATAATGTTTTATTTAAAAAATACATGACAAGATAACCATAATTGTTTTTACTCACCCCCCAATTGTTATTTTGTTGTAGTAACTAGACAATATGTATTATTTATACATACCATTAAATATTTTAATAAGAAAACCCATTTGCATCACATTTTGGATAAAATATAATCAAAAGTGATGTCCATATGAATGTGACATTCTTTAAATAAAATGTTAAGTTTTTCTTTACCTAACCACACATGTTGCTATTTTAAAATTTGAAGGTGATAAAATATCTAATGCTTCCCAGCTTGGAAAGCTGTAAAAGACATTTCTACAATTCAAAGCTTTAAATTAGTATAAATAATTTTTATTTGCCTAATGATTTTATGTGAACAATCTATGACAGCAATGGAAACCAAGATGGGGTAGGGCAAAAAGGTATTTGGTCTACATTTTCTGAGTGGAGGTTTGCTTGGTTAATTCTCTCTTAGTTTCCTGGCCAAATTCAAGACGAATATCTTCTCAACTCAAAACTATGCAAGCAAGGGTAACATATTAGTCATGAATTGGTTCAGACAGCTTTCTAACCATGTAAAATGGCTCAGAAATACATAAAAGCCATGAATGTAAAGGCAAAGCTTTTTTCTAAACTGTAATGTTCTTGATTTATGAAGTACAGCCACTGAAAAGGAAGTCAGTTTATACAGAGTTTGCATTGTGCAGTTCTAGTTTAAAACTAAAATATATGTGAGAGAGAAGATGGTGGCGGAGTGGAAGCTGAGCCCACTTGCTCGGATTTTCAGCTGATCTTCCGACAAGTGGCCTGAACAATCAATGTAATATGAACTGATGGGATTTTTTTGAAGACAAGGAGTACAGAGAATGCTTTGCACTATCTGCTAAGAGAGTTTATAAGTTGACAGGGAAATGCCCTATGAGAGGAACCTGCAGTAGAGGAGAAAATGTCAGAAAATGAAGCTTGGTGGTTTGCTCCCATCCTGGATCTGAGTCCTTGGCCCCACACAGGGAGAGACTTGGAAGGATATGCAGTCTGGGCTGCACAGTGAGCACCATGTCCATAGTTGCAGCACCAACTGTGAGAGTTCCAGAAAGAAACTCTATCTCCTAAAACTGCTGGTAGCACTGGCAGACTGTGGCCAGCCTTGATTAAGAGAAACTTTTTGCTTTGGGGGGAAGTGGAGTGTGGGGCAGCTGGACCATGGCTGGGGCTGCAGTGTAGGTGCCACGTAGAGACTTTTGTGAAATGGGAGCTGATTCATGTCTGGGCAGGGACCCTGTGCTCTTGTGCACAAAGGCTCTGCCAAAAAAGAAACCACAGTGAAAGTGCAGCTCAGTCCCATTGAGCCCAGCTTGCAAGAACAGAAAGTGGTATGGGGAAGGCATTATGGGACAAGATCCAGTGGAGCTGGTGAGCAGGAGGCTGCACAGAGCAGAGATTAAGGTGTGGGTCTCCAGGGACTGGCAGGTCAGGAACTAAATTCCTGATATCTGTTTCAGTCAGGCAGTTCTCCTCACAAGCAGCATGCCCACCCTACCTACAGGATTGCAGGCTCTGCAGATCAGTGAGGACAGGCTCAGGAGCCCCTGCTTGGTGTATATCCACAAGGGAAAGAATGAGAAGCTCTAAAGGGGCTCTTTCTGAACTTCTATCAGACATGACCAGCTATGCTCGTTCCTTGGGTCCTGCCTGTTTCACTGAAACCAGAAGAGTACAGAGATTAGAGACAGGCGTAGCAACAGGTATTTAGGGTACCCTCCACCAGCCTTGGCTCTTATACACAACTTCCATCAGCATCATGGAGGAAAATGTAGACCCTTTTACACAGATTAGCTTCTCAAAGGAAACAGATGGCTAATTCATCAGAAATTATGCATCATTGGAAAGAGTCTGGGAAAGACCAAGGCCTGGGGTGGGACAGGGAAATACTTCCACCATCTTCCCTGAAGACTGAACAGTACCTTCCAGGGATGACCCAATGATTCCACCCTCCCGATTGCACCCGAGGCACCCTCTGGAGACAGGTGGAGTAGGTAATGACTGTGCTCTACAACGTTAGATGAATCACTCCTGGGCCTTGTGCTGATGGAAAGCTGGCAAGGCAGAACAGTGGGGATCACTAAGTCTGAAGGAGAGCTACAGACTATGGATTACTTGTAGTCTCAAGCATGCTGCCTAAGGCTAGACTGGGACACCATTTGACATTACCAGGAGTGGACTCAGAAAGAGAAGACAGTGGCAAACGCTAGACTCCACTGAGATGAATGCCACTTCAGTCATCTTCATTATGTGTATTATTTTTTTCTCCTTCATAGCTTTTCAACATGTTTTTCTTTTTTTCAAGTCTATTCCTATTATTTCACTATTTTTTATTTTAGTTTAATTTCAAATCTCATATATCATTCCTCTCTCCTCTTATTTCATTTTGCCTTCTTTCTCTTCTAATTTTCATTTTAAATTTTATTTTTCCCTTTATATACCTTATTATTTCTCATTCTTACTATTTCTCCTCCCTCTAGCCTCTCAAAACCATTTTTCTTGCCATGATTCAACCTACATTCATTTTTCCTTTATTATAACATCCTTATTCTCTTTCCGCCTTTATTAATCTTTGTTCATGTGTTTTTAATATGGTGGTTGTGTTGGAACAGACTGACAGTGGCCAGAGGGGAGGGAGAGAGGGATAATGGTGTCAAGAAGGAAGGATTAGTCAAAGAACATGTGTAAATGACTCATGAACATGAACAATGGTGTGGGGATCGACTGTGGGAGCAAGGGGTGTGCTAGGCTATTGAGGACAAAGGGGGGAAACTTGGGACAACTGTAATAGAATAACAATGATTTTGTTTTTAAAAACTGAAGTAAATGCCATAGTTATCTTTATAGAAATTTGCCCTTGTTAATGGTCTATCAATGGTAATTTCCTTACATTGTATAATATGTACAAACAGGAACGTGCATGCACAAACACACACATACAAACAGAAAAATACTTGTCTTATTTTACCTTTAGCTTTCTGTTAGAAGATATTTTCCCTCTTTCCTTATCATCAAGGAACCTCATAAATCTACATTGTCATTGCCACATCAGTCAAATTTTACCTCTACTTCTGCTTTGTCATAGTAAAGAAAATAAACCCACAGTGCTTTTAGTAAACTTTCTGACATACCAGTCCTGAATGTTATTAAGATAAATAATAATTAAATAATTTTTACTCAATACATATTTTATATCTCACTTTTGGTTTTCCATGACAAAGATATTCATTACCTTTGAATCAAAAAAATTACAAACTGAAAATTTCATTTTATAAAATTGTTATTTTTCTCTGATTAGAACTCACACCTTGAAGTCACTTCCAAATTAGTTTATGAGGAAATTATGCCTTGAAATTGTCAAATACAAAAATTATCAGATGGAGATAAACAGGCAAGGAAGACTTTTTTATGACTATTACAGTAGGGAAGACAGATTGAACCCAACTCCACTTAAAGAACAATAAAAGAGTGTTTTTAAGTGCTGGGTGAGCTAGTGCACTAGCACTGGAGGACTTCAGGAGAGATGCAGGTCTGTGTGATGTACCCTCTGTGTTTGCTAATTGGTGCTTATGGAAAGTTGGGTCCTAACTTCTACCTAGACTATGGCACAGGGACACGATCTTCCTTGATGGCTACATTTCAAAGGTATGGCTCCCAGATCCTTGAGCCAGACCTTAGTGGGTTGTGAAACTGTCCAACAGCTGGGAAAACATTTATATCTCAGAAAGATGGACAAAGAATTTACAATAAAATAGTTTGCTAAGTAAATGATCTAAAAAAGAGAGGTCAATGTCCCAGTGTGAGCAAAAGCTTAATTGATTTAAGAGGACCATCTTGGTTAATATGGGAAAGAGGAGCCATAGTCTATTCAGCAGCTTCATTTGTGTGCTACCCGTGTAGAAAGAAGACTGGAGGGAAGTGGATCCATTGGGTGACAGGCTGGAATCCCATGACTTGACGTCTTTTTTCTCCACTTCTCCTTTGTGAGTCAGTTTTTCCTTTAAGAAACTTTCAAAATACTCCCTTCACTATTCTCCAATCTGACTTAGAGGTCCTTTCTCTGTGTTCCCAAACAATCTATAGCTGTATCTTTTTCAAAGCATTAATTTCTAGAAATTTAATGTTTTGGTCACTTTTGTCTTCTTCATCACACTGTGAGCATTTTTAGGGCAAGATATCATGATTTTTATCTGTGAATTCTGAGAAAAATGCTAAATGTCATGTATCATAGATACATATCAACTTTCTGAATAAAAGAAGCATAGTTATTTAACAGCAAATAATTTAAAATCAGCTAAGGTAAAGAAAATCATAGATGGACAAAGGTTCTACAAATTCCCTTAAACCTGGAGTCTTAAACATTTATTCTGTGTCTTTGAGCAATAAGGCCAACACTATTAGAGAGCATTATAAATGAAAAATATGCAAATTTTAAAAGTAGCCCAGTTTTAATGGGGATTATAACAAATTCTAATATGAGCTTAACTTTGAATTCCTTGGCTTTTATGTTTTAAGTTAAATTCATGATACCATTTGAAACTATCTTTTGGAATGCAAATCAGCACCACTACTGCTGAGCATAGTGAAATCAATGAAAATAATAACAGAAAAGACCTTACAAAGTATCCTAAATTCTGTTCTGACCTAATCAGTAGAGTCAAAGTGGTTTTTATTGTTATAATTCATGGATTGCATACAAAAGCAACACTGCTTGTCATTTAACTTAGACTAAACTTAAATATAAGTAATGCTGTACTATTTTTAAAGGAAGACCAAATAGAATACAGTCTATACAGCCAACCAAAATATTACATCTCACATTGTACCTAGGAGATCATAGGAATTTGCTGCTGTTTGATGAGAAAATACTCTGTGTGTCCTGAATTCATTTTTAAATACCTTTTCCCCTTAAATTGCATGTGAATTTTAAAATACAGAAAGAAACCATTGAATATTAAAAGTCACTTTTCTGTATGAATATATAAGAAATTGCAGTTGACAAATAATATTTTGGTATTGTATTTATTGTTTAATATCAAATAATTGTGAAATTGAACTTCTCCCCACATGTACCACTGTATTTCATAGTTAACATAAATAACTTTTAAAATACAGAGTTTACTTAAATTGAGCTTTTATGCCAAATGTACTTTTTTGGTGAACATTTTAATCAATGCAATCAAATTCAGACAATTGGGCTGTCCCTTAATGTGCTCAATTTTGTTATGGATTTGCCTTATAAAAATTTTAATTTATCTAAACTTCTGTTTTTGAGATTATATTAAATGAATATTAATTGAAGAAAAATATTCATATAAGGAAAACAGAGAGAGACAGAGACAGACAGAATCTGAAACTCTATAATTATAGACATAAGGCATACTATATCTTCCCTAGTCTTCGATTTGTGTGCTTTCTCATAAAGCATTATCTACAACATTAAAATTTTAAATGCAACATTTAATGGTTTATAGCATGCCATGCAATAAATAAATAATACTTAGTTGCTGATTCTATTATTGATAGAAATCTATGTTATTAATAGAAAATTATTACCATGCTTCCATTAATACCATAGGTTACCATTTACATTGTTAATGACCAGGAGGTAACAGAAGAGCCATTAAATACTCTGAAGCAAGGAGGGCAGAGGCAGTGGTGTTACACATGTGGTAGATAATTCTGTGCTTCCGAATGTCATGTATAGATCAGGTCATCTGTGACACACCTGTTTTTGACCTTAAAATACCAAGAGTGACTACAGGAGTTGCAGGCATCATATGCTGATAATTGTATCCACCAGTTTAAAATGCCTGCAGTACATAAAAAAGAATAATGCTATTTGGTCTTCTTTCAGAAGAATAACACAGAACTTAGCAGAAGAATCCCAGAAAACTTCCCTTTATATTGAATTTTAAAATTCTCTACAACAATCATGTCCAATGTTTATTTGTCAAGAGAATGACCCTACAATAAATGATTTAGAATAATACTATGTAACTAGAGTAGGACAAAAGACTAAAATTGGCAAAGGACCATCAGGAGTAGAGTGAATAAAATCAGAATTCTGCCATGGCTGTCTGATAGCTTAGATTTTAGGGTTGCTATAAGTATTTTATAACAAATTTTATCATAGTTTGCAGTGTTGTAAATATTAAATATAGTAATTCAGATACATTTACAGAATCCAACAGAAATTGAATTATTATTGTTTTACCATATAAAATGGGAGAACTCACTAACAAACTACTATTTGTGAATTCTACCATGTTCGATGTATTAAAATATAATGTTTCACATGAAGTTGTTTGCTTGTAGCATCCATACAAATCACAATAAGTGACTCATTTATTGCAGTATACACTACTTTCAGTATAACTGTAATTAATTTATTCAATTTTCTGAAGGCTTTTAGAAGAAATAGTTTAACACAGAAAATAGATTTATAATGAGGAAATAACTCATGTCTACTTCGGGTGATACAAAGTGTGTCAGGATGCTTCAGATTTATAAAACAAAAGAGTGTTATATTATTTTTTGAGCATCGTGTATGTTTTAAAGTATTACATTTATGACAAATTTTCTGAGCAGGTCCCGAATTCATGAGGTCTATTGTAGCTTTTGTAAGTAATGGCAAAAATAAGTAATACAAACATCGTTTTATGAATCATGTGTGATATAAATTATATTTACATTATGTTGAAGGCAGTAAAGCAGCACCTTATATTCGCAAGTCGACTGAGGTAAGAATAATGTTGGTGCTAGCTTCTAAGAATAACCTACTAATGTTCTTCTACTTCATTGAGAGAACACTCCATAAAGCCTAAAAGATTTGCTACAGATTTTATTATTTCAACTTTTGAACCCACCATTATATGGATATATTCACTGGTTATCAATTCAATTATGTAAATTATGTGGAAAAGAATCAATAATTAGTGTACAATGCTATATGTATTTTTAAAAAGATTCTTACAGGCAAACTATTTGGATTTCTACTGGTCATGTAATGAATTATAAAGTAAATAGTAATTGTTTTGATTATAGTACATAAACAAGAGGTTGAAACTGGTAGCATAAATATACAATTATTTTCATTCTCTTAAACATAATATTTCTTTCTTAGCTTTCCAGAAGCTGTTGGTGACAAAGATTGAGAAAAAAATGCAATGTGTTTCATGATTTTTCTTTGTTTTTCCCCCCCCAGCCCCCCAGAGTTTAAATTCTGGTACTGGCTAGCCTGAGTGTAGGTTACAATAACCTCCCTGGCTAGTTGTCTAGCCAATGCAAGTATATTGTGGACGTTATTTTAAATTTTGAACTACTTAGTAAGTTCAACAAAGTACTTAGACTATGTGTTTATGTGCCTGTAAAAGTGAATGAAATCTCATATGCAAAAATGCCTTTGTATGTATAAATGAATATGAATATGAGTAAGAATATGAATAAAAGCAAGTGGGATATTAAACAGTGACTAAACAGTGGGTATAGAAACCTGAAATTAATACAGAGCAACTCATCAAAACAGAACTGTGAAGACAGACATTTTATATATGTTATTTTCTCTCCTTAACAAATGAATGTTCTACCTGCAGCTCTAGCCATGACAGAACATCTGGTATCAGACTTGTTCTTGGACTACAATGAATTAGAAAACTGGATAAAAAATATGAAGAAAAAACAAAAAAAATCTGTTTCACACATTTGACAACTAGAAACTCAAAATTGTAATATCCGAGGGAAGGGGAGCCAGTGAAACAAACACTGTAATTGCACCTCACCCTCTCTTTGTGCAACATTTCCTGAATCATGGCCACAAAAGGAGGCATTCAACCAGAGAACTGGGGTCCTGTACAGGTGATAAATTAATTAAACTTCCAGAAGACTATTAGTTGAAATTTGTGGGGCAGAGTACCAGAGAGGAGGGGGCTACACAGAATAAATGTTTTCTGAAATATGCAAGTAGCCTACTTGTTTTTTGGGGGATAACTAGTAAGCAGTGCATTCACAGGGTGAGAATAAACAAGCATAGGTCATGCAACAGATTCCTAGATTCCCACTAAAAAGTATAAGGATGACAACTATTTGGGGGCAAAAATCCAAAAAATTTCCAGCACATACCCAAGAGTGAGAGATGTTCAATTCACAATCAATGAAGTAGAAGCACCTTACTGAATACTCAGGATATTCAGAAGAGACACAAGAATTTCCATGCCTTCGCAGTAGTGAAACTACCCATCTCAAACTGTGGTGAAGATCCCTATATTAGTTCCCTATGGACACTGTAACAAATTACCACAAATTTAGTACCTGAAAACAACACAAATGTGTTACCTTACAGTCCTGGATATCAGAACTTCATTTTAGTCCTCACTGAGCTAAAATAAAGGTGTCAGCAAGACTTTCTCAAGGGACTCTAGGGAACGGCCTATTTTTTTGCTTTTCCAAATTCTGGGGATGACCTGAATTCCTTGGCTTTGGTTCCCTTCTATCTCCAAAGCCAGCAATGGTCGGTTGAGTCCCTCTTGCAGCTCATATTTTTCTTACATCCCCACTCTGACACCAACTCCTTTTTCTGCCTCCCGCTCCACTTTCATGACCCTTGTGATCACATCAGGTCCATTTGATAATCCAGGTTTAACCTTCTTACTTTAAGGTCAGCTGATTAGCCATCTTAATTCCATCTGAAACCTTGACTTTCCCTCGCCATGTAAGGTAACATATTGGAAGGTTCTGGGAAATAGTCTATGAATATCTTAGGAGATATCTATCTATCGCAGCTCCTTTAAATGTAAACTAACAAAATGAAAAAAAGAAACATGGAGGGGTTGAAGTAATCCTTAAATAGCTTGGCTTCCTGCCAAAAATATAAAAAGAGCATTAAAGGAAAAAAATAAGCCCAACTCCTTAAAATTACTAATACTAGAATCAAATATGGTTTTAGAGATGCTCTAGGTATTAAAGGAACAATAAATGTCTATAATAAACAATTTCAAAACAATACTGAACTAAGAAATGGGAAATTTGAATACCCTATAAACATTTAGGGAAATGAATTCATAATTTGAGAGTTTCACATAAAGTAAAGCCCTGGCACAGGTGTCTATACTGGTGAATTCTATAAGACATTTGACAAAAAATGTTACAAACCCTACACATGCTCTTTTGTAAAATAGAAGAGGAATGAAATAATGTCTTCTGTCATGAAACTGATAATAAATTTTCTACCAGGATAAGTGAATATCCTCAAAGACCCTCCAGACAGATGAATAAAATGGAAGATCATTTCTAAAAAGCTCTCTGTTGCCCTGAAAAATTAAACACTGTTAAAACTATTGTAGTTCCATGAAAAATGACCAGAGTGGACTAATAAATTTTAGAAGGAGATCTAGGTGTTACAAATATCAAACTACATAAAATGAACTGTGGAACACGCATACAGGGGGAGCGCCAGAGAATAGAGAGGCACGTGGGTGTGCCTCCGCTGCTCTGCACATAGGCACACCCATCCGACCCCTTTGGAATGCTGTTTGGCAGTGACTCATAAGCTAAACACCCACCTACCATACAGCCAAAAACTTTTCCTCTGAGATATTTATCCACAAGAGATGAAACTTTTGTGCACAAAAGAACACATACGAAGATTTCAGAGGTGCTTATCAAACAAGTTAGTGAAGCTTTGGTGACAATCTCCCCAGAACCACAGAATGGCAGCCGCCTTATGAAGCAAGTGGACAACACACCCTGATATTTGCTAAACATTTATTGACATAATAAATTTACAATTTCTCATAATAATTGACAGAATAATTTTGTAATTTATCAACAAAAATTCATAGTAAGGATACTTTAAAATGGTTGGATATTTTATATTTAATGAAATATGTTGTGATACGTTTTCCCTCCAAAATAACTTGTACTTGATGTCTGTAAGTGGGCAATAACTCAGTTTTTATTGTTAAATTATGGATGCAAGACATTTAAAATAATATTTATGACAAATAAATTGTGCCAAATAGAGTTATGAAATTGGCATGACAATAATTGGAATTTTTATACTGGTTATAAAATAGCACCATATTGAAATCCTTATTTCTTACTGAAACAGGCTTATTCTGATGCTTAGGAAGGTGATAAAATTCCATGAAAATGAGTTGTTCATTGAAAATAAAATTTAATGAGTGATATATTTTGGATTTATAGATTAGTTTGGGAAGAATTGATATTTTAGTGATATTGAGCTTCTGAGCCACAAGCACAGCATAGCTCCCCATTTACTTTTTTCCAGTGGTCATTTGTTATTTGCAATGTGCAGAACTTTCACAACTTCGTCATATATATGCCAAATTATTTGATGTTTTTTATGCTATTTTAATTTCTATTTTTTATATTTTTCATTTTCTGATTATCAATTTCTATTAGTTATAAAATTCATTTCTACATTACTCATATCTCAAAAGACTGTGTTAAACTCATTTGTTTGTTCTGCTCATTCTTTATTTCCATTATATATTCTACATAGGCAAGCATTTCTTATACAAATAAAGATATTACTACTTCTTATTTTCCTGTCTGTATACCTTCTTTCCCTTGCCTGTTTGCACTGGTCAAAATGCCTGTAGCTCAATGTTATATAGAAGTGACATCATTTTGTTCCAGATCTTAGGGAAAAATACTCAGTCTTTTAACAAATTGTGTAAAGTTAGGTATGAGTTTTTTATACATGTCACTTAGGAGGTTAAAAAAGTTTCTTTCAATTTCTAGTCTGTTCAGCATTTTAATCATAAATGTATGTTGGGACCCATAAAGTGTCTTTTCTGTGTCTGAGATTACATGTTTTTTTTCTTTTTTTAATGTGCCAAATATTCCAAACTGCACTGATAAATTTTTTAACATAATTCTAAACTTTCATTCTAGGGATAAAACTGACTAGTCATGAAGTACTATCCTTTATGTATAATATCATTGCTTTAAGATATATATTTCACAGGACCCTTGGCTGCTGTGGCTCAGGGGATTGAGTGCGGTTCTGTGAACCAGATTCCCAGTCTAGGAGCACATGCCTGGGTTGCTCTGGGCCAGGTCTCCCGTAGGGGGCGCAAGAGAGGTAACCGCACCTTGATGTTTCCCTCTCCTGCCATTCCCCTCTAAAAATAAATAAAGTCTTTAGAAAAATATATTTATCTCACATTATTATCAATGTATTTATAATTTCCAATTTTCTTTATTTCCTTGTATAAATGTATAATTACCTCTAGTATCATTTTCCTTCTACTTGAAGGATTTTCATTAACTTAAAAGTTGATCATGATGAATTCTTATTGTTTTGTGTGTCTGAAAAGGTCTTTACTTCAACTTCTTAGATTGGAATTCTGGGTAATATATAGTTTGCTTTAGCATTTCTGAAAAGATTTTTCTGCTGTCTTCTTGAATTGTTTCTGATGATAAACCTGCCAACAACTCTGTCTTTTCCCCTGTTACTACATTTAAGGGATTTATTAATTGTAATGAGTAATTTCATTATTATGTGACTTCGAGTGATTTTCATATAATTCTGCATTAGATTCCCTGAATTTTTTAAATTTATATATTCACCAAATTTGAAAACATATTGGCCATTATTTTTTTCAAAATTATTTTCTGGCTTCCATGTCTCTCTAATTTTTAAGACTTCAAAAACATGTATACTATTCCACCTTGAATTTTTCCATAGATCACTGAGGCTTTTTAATTTTGATTTTCTGTCTTTATTTAATTTTAGATAGTGTTTATTTCTATATCTTCAAGCTCACTAACAATTTGTTCTAATTTTTTAAAATCTTTCCTAATCTCATCCAATACATTCTTCATCTTATATTTTATAGTTTTCATCTCTAGAAATTTTATTGTTTTACTTTTATAGTCTACATATCTATATAAAACTTTTTGAACAAATTGAACAAAGCTATACCTGTTTGCATTCTTTGTTCATTTTTTTAACCTGACCAGAGTGATTTTGATTATTGATTTCATCACCAGTCATATTTGCCTGTTCAAAGCACACCTGGTAATTTTATAAAACTGAAACCCCAGCAATTTAATTTTACCTTGTGATTGTCTGGATGTTTGTGTATTCCTAATATTCTTGATAATGTTATCCTTTCTTTATATTTTACTGGATGTGTTTTTACAGTTGCTCCAGTCCCCCTTAGCCCCCTCCACCCAACACCTCCCACTCCCTCAGGCAATCCCCACGCCATTGTTCTCGTCCATGGGTCATGCTGTAAGTTCTTCAGCTACTCTATTTCCTATATTGTACTTTTCAGCCTCCTGTCCACTCTGCAACTATCAATTTGTACTTCTTAACTGTACTCAATTCGAGTGCTTTGTTTTCTTTTTCTTGAGATTGTTTTCAGGTGTTTTAAGGTTTGTTAGGTGGAGACAAGGACAATGTTCATTATGGGACTAATGTTTCACCACTTTTGAGGCAACACACTTCAATGAGCTGTATCTACTGCCCCAAGAATCTTGTGATTTTCCAGTTTCACAGGTGAGAATAGACCCTATTTTTTGGCCTGTGCCAAAATGGAGCATGGTCACATCTTATTCTTGTGGGTGATGATCCTCCCAGCATCCAGCAATTTCCTCACACACATGTGGTGACCAACACCCAACTGAACACTGGAGAGAGACCCTCTGCAGGTATCTGGGGTGCTTGCTGCACAATTCTCTTCCCTTTGCTGCTCCCTGCTTCCTGTTTGGGGACTTTCAGCAGATCTCCACACCCATCTTGAGCTCTGTTTGGGCTTCTCTTTCCTGCTCAAAGCTTAGGAATTCTCTCAAGACTGTAAACTTGGGCAAATGTAAGGCTCACTTTACTTGCTTCCTGTCTTTCATTGCTTATTGTTCTTAACTGCCTGATGTCCGGGGTCTCAACAAACCCGGTCTGAGATACTTTGCCAATGTGTAGTTATCTGCAGTAGTGTAGTAGAACTGGTCCCTACTAGACCACCTTGTCTAGGGATGATAAGGTGTTCTTTAACAATGCAGTCAACTATCCTTCCATTATTTAAGTATAGGCACATTGAAGATTATACAAACCCAAAGTCTAGTCTATAGATTCACAGAAAATAATCCAAAAACCTAATTTTAGGGTAATGAGGTATAACAATATAACCTCAATATCTCATTGGCCAAAAAGGAATAAAGTTTTACCTCCCACTCATTCAAAGTCAGATCTGGATTACATGACCCTCAATCTATTTTGTCATAAAATCAGCATGTTTCTCCTCAAAGTGGGCTGTATGAACTAACAGCAAGAGCATAATTTGAAAACTTTCTAGAAATGTACAATATCACACACCATCACTAATATGCTCTATCAGAATTGGCTTTTAACCAGGGTCCTGGCAGCAGTATGAAAAGCACTCTTTCTCATCAGAAGGATATAGCATCCAAAGTTGTTGTATCAGGGTAATAAAGATAAAATAACCCCACAAGATCATTTTAATGACCCATTTCAGAAGTATCTTTCATCATTCCCACTCTTATCTAATTGGCCATAACAGAATCACAAGACTAACCTATATGAAAGGGAAGCTGGGAATTATAAAGATTCAAATTGATCTTTGGTAGTTAGAATTGAATATATTGTTAGCATAGGCAACTAAGAGTTAATAAAAAAAGAAAGAAAGCTAGACTGGCTGGGCCTGATTGAGTCCGAAGGTCATACTTCATCAGGATTGAGTCCAGAAGTTCTAACTTCAGACAGCCCAGGGGAAAGCCAAATCCCTGCCAAGGGGATTGACCTTCCTCTGCAAATTCCGCTTCTCTATAGGAAAGAAGTACCTGCTTTATTCAGGTCCTTTATTGTTTATTCATTTCCCCACCCCATAGTCTGAATACTGAACCAGGGGCAACCAGTTCACTCTTCGGACAATGGGATGGGGAAATGAATAAACAATAAAAGGAAAAGTCCTTTACTGGGAGCATGCCCAATAGAAGCCAACATGGCACAGGGGGATGTAAGTGCATTTGTAGTAGAAACCACACAATGTAGCAGAATATTGGAGCAAGCAGAGTAGGAACCACAATGGTGAAATAAAGGGAGGGGAGGAGCCTAGCCTGGAAAACCTGGGAAAAAGTACCTATTGGAGAGGGGAAGAATCCAGAACAAACCCTTGGAGGACTGGGGAAGAGATTGGTTAGTTTGAAATAAAACCTGCCCCCTTCTAAGCCCAAGATAATGTAATCAAACTTAACAAAGGTCTTTTGGGGTAGCACACATTTGTTCATTTTCCCTTTGTTTGCACTCTTTCTAGCAGCTGAGCAGGCCTGGCAGCCACGGGTGGTAGGCCAAGCAAATTTTGAAGAAGTTCTGCATCTCTGGGCCCTAGTCCTCAGGGACTTGGTGAGGGCAATGCAAGCTTGCAGCCCCAAAGACTGGACTCACTCTGTTTCAAGACAGAGTTGAAAGAGTGGTCATGGATGAGACATTGGATACCCAAGAGCAGTCCTCTATTATTGCTCCAAAAATCTTTCCTCTGCAATTTATCCTCACGTATGTGGGTCCCCAAATCATTTTTTACTGACTTGGTGGAAGGACCTTATTTCTACCAGCAGCATCATCATGCTTATTAACCTCCATGGTCCTCTCAATGAGAAAGGAGCCTAAAGTTCACGTCATACATATACTTAAAATACATATACACACACAGGATGCTTGTCTGGCTCTCTCTCTTCTATAGTATTGATCATACAAGGACTCAACTTCTTTCTGTAGAAAAGTTTTGCAGCCTTTCCAATCATTTTCCAAGCCCTGAGTATATTAAAAGAAACAATTTGGAGAACTGAGCATATAGTTTAATAAAGTAAACACAAAGAACTTGACATTCAGATAAAAATTACAAAACTAAAGGAGTAAAACTCATGCTTCTTAAACATGGAACACACTCTTTAAAAGACTGTTAGTATTTGTACAGTTTTATAAAAATACTCAAAATAAATTCTATAAATGTTTAATCTATAGTTTTCAAACATATTTTCTATCAAAGAGCAGTTAAATATATTTTAAGAACATGATTTTTTCTTAAATATTATTCATTCAGGGATAATTTGCAAAACAAGTATTGTGAATTTATTTTTCTCCATTAAATTTAAAAATAAATATTTTATGTCTGTATTTAATGTAATTCAAAAATAATCTTTTCTAGACTGGTAAATACAGTAATATTTACTGCATCTAAGCTCTAATTTTATATAAAATTATACTGGTGAATAACATGTTTAGTGTCTACTCTCTCAGTCAACAACAAAATTATATAAATCATGGAGAAGGTTATTAGTTACTCTTCTTTCAATTTTTTTTTAAGAAATGCCAGTAGTATTGAAAAGTTATGATTTCTATAGGACTTTTTCTTGAAGATAAATAATTAATTTTACCTTACTTCTAGATACATCAAGGAAGGAAAATGAGCTGAGGCAAAGAAAAAACAAAAGAAGTATTTATTTGTTAATATTCCCTTTTACAAATTAGGATAATCATTTGCACTAAAAAATAAACAAACAAATTAAATAATATCGATCAGTGGCCATTGTAAATTATTTTGGCCAGATGCCTGTTTAAAGTATTTTTAAATCTGTTCAGCACATAAAATTCTTATATGATATTATCTGAAGAAAACTTTGTTTATAATTACCTAGAATTATTTTTATTCATAAACCCCTAATAATTAGCATTTTATTAACAAGATCATCACTATAATATTAATTTCAAAGACAATATTGTTAATAAAAATTTCTCAGCTACCATGCATAATTTCTTTCCATAAAGTTTTTATTTTACTGAGTAAATTTACTATATGTTATTGAACTAATATTTTTATTACTTGCAATTACAAAAAGAGAGTCTCACTATTCTCATTATTTGCAAATGTAGCAGGTAAGATAATATTTTTATAAAGAATAAAAGAAATGGCTATAAAAACCACTAGCATATAACACTAGAAGTCTGCATGGTAATAAGCCAATTTTTGTGGAAATGAACTCATTAATGCTAAATTTTTGCCGACTTCCAACTGATCGGAAACTACTTTCCATGGAAGACACTTTATGAACTGTAGAGGAGATGAGAAAAAAAGGAATGAACCAAACATAAGCAAGCATATTTCACTCATTTGATTTCTAACAAACTCCTCTATAATCTGTAGCTGTGATCTGGGAGAAAGTGTAAGACAATTGATGGGGTGGCAGGAGGTTCCTTCAGAATGATGTGAAAAGTTTCTTGTTCAACAGTGCAAAGCAGTTCGGATGTGAACCACCTCTGGGCTTTGACTGTTTACTACATTTTACTTTACCTTCTCTTGCACTTGCATATTTTCTACATGTTTTTAGAGAAATGTCAACTGCCATAGGCGGGCTTTAGACAGTGGAGGGGGCAAGTTGAGAAACCAAATGGGATGTGAAATAGAAAAATATACAAGAGATGTAAGAATAAGGGGAAAGTGAGTTTCTCAAATTTCTTTGGAGTACTTATCTGAGGTATACTTTGAAAATATTTGATAAAGTTTATCATTGTTTAAAACATCCATAGTTTAATAAGCAGAAAATAACACTTTTAAATAAAGGTACTTACAAAGTTTTGATTTCTATGGCAATGATTATTATAATTTTAAGAATTCTGAATGTTGATGCTTTATTTTATTTAATTTTTTAATGATTTTATTTATTTATTTTTAGAGAGGGAAGGGAGGGAGAAAGAGAGAGAGAGAAACATCAATGTGCAGTTGCTGGGGGCCGTGGTCTGCAATCCAGGCATGTGTCCTAACTGGGAATCGAACCTGCCATGCTTTGATTCGCAGCCCGCGCTCAATTCACTGAGCTACGCCAGCCAGGGCTTGATGCTTTATTTTAAACACAAGAAAAATCAACACCTGTTTAATCACAGATCTCAAAATGAAATTTAAGTATTGTAATAAACAAAACTTGATTTTTCCTTTATAACACAATTTGAAAATATAATGGTGAATCATGATTGACTACTATCCATGGCATATCAGCTGAAAGAAGCAGACTCAGACAAATGTAAGTATCCCTTTGCGCATAAGATATGACAGATTTATAACCAAGAGATCAAACTGCCTTCTAAGCCTAAGATATTCTGAGTTTAAGGGTTGATGTTGTTATAATTTATGGTTTACCTTTTGCACTCCTCAAAAATTATATACCACAGTTAAAAATAAGATAACAAGGAAACAAAAACAATTATTTAAACAGAAAGAAAATAACAAAATTCAAGTAATAAATTATGGGTGTAAGACAACTGTTACGTAACAGAAGTACCATTACAAATGAATTCCAGACATGCAAGAAACTATTGACATTTTTGAAAAAGCCAAACATGGACCAAAAAGTTTCTGGGGCTTAAGTTCACGAGGCAAAATTTGTTGTAATGCGTTCCTTTCCGTTTTTTACAAGACACAGACTAACAATGTAAAATACCTTGCCTAATCACATGTGGAAATAGAATTGGAACCAAAGGCGAAAAATGAACCTAATAAACCTAAAATTAAACCTAAAAACTAAGCTTACTAAAAAATTCAAATTATTATTTTTAGAATCAATCTATTTGAATGTTAGTTTATTCCTGCTGTATCCATTAGAATCTCACATACCATATAAGATAAATTAAAGTTAATTCAACAAATATAATTTGTTGTATTTGTACACTTGGTATACCTATTCGACTAGCTCAGTCTGTGTCTAATTCAACTAGTTAGTCATTCAAAATGGAAAAGTAAATGAGAAGTTTAGTATGTCTTGGTGCTATAGAATAATTGTTGGAGGTTTACTAAATGCATCATAAAGATGTAGTATGTGTTACAGATGAAATACTATGAATAATTAAATTTAGATTACTATAGAGTCACAGAGCACTGGAAACAAATTTTTTTAGCGGTGGCATAAGGGAATTTTGATGAAGGAGGTGACATGTCAACTGATCAAAAGTAAAGATTATAGCAATTGTTCAATTAAATGTAGTGATATGGAAAACTAATGTTTTCAGAAGATGATTGAAATTACAGTTAAAAAGTTACATTTTTCACTTCTGCTTTCCTTTTTTTAACTAACATATTTATGCCTTTGAGTCTAATGTGTTGCTTGTAGACATCACACAGTTGGATATTTTTATTCGTCCATCCCTGTTTTTCGACTACAGAGATTTTTCCTCACCATTAATGTAATTACTGATATGCTGATAAGGTAACATTTAGTCCAATATCCTACTGTGTTCTTAATATGTCATTTGTCTTTCTTATTCCTCTACCTCCATTGCTGCCTAGTTTTGTGTCAAACATTTTCTGCTATACCATTTTTAGCCCCTGTATTTACTATAATTATATTATATGAAGTATTTTGTTAGCAACCCCTCTGGGGATCACATCTAACACATTGATTTAGAGTCATCTACTTCCAGTTAATCTCAATTTAATTTCAATATCATCCATCTTCCTTCTTTGCATTGTTATGGGCATACAATTATCTCTTTATCTATTATAGACTCATCAGAATATTTTTTTTTGCTCTATGAAGTGTATTTTTATATCAAATGAAATAAAAGTATTTTAAAAAATATTGAAATATCTATAATGTCTTATATCTACCTATGAAGCTACCTTTATTAGTATTTTTTAAAAAATTTATTCAAGTGGCTGGATTGAGGGGAGGGTAGGGGAGAAATGTAGACAACTGTACTTGAAGAACAATTTTAAAAAGTTAAAAATGTTTCTTTAAGTGTATTTGAGTTATTTCCTAGTGCTCTTGTCCTTTAGCATTTTTTCGGAGGCAGCTCCAACATTGAGAGATTCTCTGAGTTTTGTTTATCTGAGAATGACTTAATTTCTCATTCACTTCCTAGGATAGTTTTTCTGTATTTAATATTCTCGGCTGACAGTCTTCCTTTGAGGACTTTGAATACATCATCAAACATTACTGTTGTAGTTTCAGGTGAGAAATTCATCATTAACCTTATTGAGGATAGTTTGCTCATGGTGAGCCACTACTCTGTTTCTACTTTTAAGGTATCCTCTGACTTTTGTACTTGAATCATGTATCTAGGTATAGATATTTTGTTTATTTAATTCATAATAACCAAGCTGAATGCATTGCCGTGGTGTCCAGCTTGGATTAATTGAGTTTCTCTAATGTGTGCAGATCAGTGCACTCATTTTCCTTGCACTGAAACAGCTTTGCATCAGGTAAAATAAACAAAGACTGCAAGGTGGGGTTTCCATGAAACTCACAGATAGGTCAGATGCATTTCTCTGCACACAAAGCTTTGAAGAGCTTCAAATTCAGAACTGCCCCTTCTAATGCCTCTGAGGTTGTTAGTTTTCTGAGCTACTGTCATTGTTGCAACATTCATGGTTTTCAAAGCTATTGTAGAGATCTGATAGTGGGATGGGAATAGGCAAGTAAAAAGGCTGTAAAGCTCGCTGTTCTTAACAAGTAGATTTCATTGTTTTTCTTGAATAAGCTCATAAGATTGTTGTAACATTGTGGTAAACTCCACAGTTTGAAAAGTTGATTTTTTTTTCCCTAGTGTTCTCTTTTCCTTTATGGTAAAGTGGATTGTTAGAAGTCTGGGCTCTTCTATTCCTTTGTTGTCACTCTCCATTTTCTTTTTTTTATTTTAATTTTGTTGTTCAGTTGTAGTTGCCCCTTCTTTTTCCCCATTGCTCTCCCATGCCCTGCCCCCCACTCCCACAGTCAATCCCTCCCCCATTGTCCAGCCCATGAGTCTTCTGTTCCTGTTCCTTGCCTGGCCCCTTCCCCTTCTTTGACCCATTATTCCCCACTACCCCCCCTTCTGGTCACTGTCAGCTTGTTCTTTGTTTCTAAGTCTCTGGTTCTATTTTCATGATTTGTTTGTTTTCCTTGTAAGGATTTCAAAGGAGAATTTAGGCAAAATTTTTTTCTTAATTTTCCCAAGTTATCAGAGGCTAGCAGGCTAACTTCTTGTACAACAAAAATATCAGTATGTCTTTTAGAACTATTTCTTAATGAATATATGCTGCTGATTAATATAGCTGAACACATATGTAGGTTGTTTTTTCCTTCCATTCTGAATAATGTACAATGATCATTAGCTTTAGTTTAATGACAAATTATCTATGATAGAGAAAAAAACAAATATTAGGATAAGCATTTACATAGACATGAATTTTCTGCAAAGGCAAATGCACAGCTAGGAAATAGGATAATATAGTGGCTAAAATTGAGGGCTATGAATTGAGACTCTTTACAATAGAATTCTGATGCCATCGTTTTACTGATCTGGAAAATTGATTCTAAGTATTATTATTCATAAAATGAGAGGCAAGTAATATCTTTGTATTGGTTATAGAAAGAATTATGTTATAATCTATGTAAAGCATTTAATACAGTGTTGGATACAATGAAACTTTAACAAATATTCACAAGTATTGGTATTACTTTTGAAATTTTACACCTGTTGGCTGATGATGACAAAGTGAGCCTCTTCGTAATAGTTGTCTTAATAAAAATAGTTTTCTTTAATGTTGACTCTAGTAGGTATTTTTATTAACTTTCATTTTCTTGTCAAAATAACCCTTATATCAAGATCCTTTCTTTTATTAATTAGCTTTATGGAAATAATAACAAAAATAATAACTATCATAAAATTATAAAAGAAGCAAATTATGAAACCAAGAGGTGTCTTTTGTCCATATTTCGACTCTATTCCATATTGTTAACTCCTTCTCAGTCGTGCAGTGTGTAAACAAAAACCCCAACAAGTACATTTCATAAGTACTGCTAAACACATAACTGACCTGAGAAATATTTTCTCAGACAATTCCAGGAATATCAACATGCCTAGATCCAAGAGTTGTTTTCCTTTTCCTACCAAGATAACCCTAGGTAAAAAAAAGTGATGTTCAAATTACATAATCTTGACATTATTTAACATTTCCTGAAATGTCTTATCATAGATGTGAGATGACCTGTGTGTACACTCAATCCCCAACTCTTTGAGCAGCGCTATCTGATTTCAAAGACTGTGGAAGGTACAAGGGTTCATAGAGTCAGATGCTAATGGCAGTCATGCCAACCTTTGCTGACTGTAAGGAGGTGGGATGTCACAAGAGACTCTCACTTCTGCAATAATGTTAGGACTAGTCCAAAAAAACTACAGAATCATTGATTTTTCAAAATCCACCTGAGGGCTGAAGGAGCCAAGATCCCTAAATAAAATAAACTTCAGAAAGAAACACATGCTTCGCAGAAGGGAAGACCCCTATGTCTCATCTCACCACTTACTATAAAAAGGAACCAGTGAGAGAAAAACAGCCCGAAGTTAATAAACTTAACAGATGCAAATAGGCTGGCATGATGGATTTCACACTCAGGAAACAGCATCTACATAGCTATTTTTCCTTTGTTAGACCTTTACCAGCTGCATGAGGATGGTGCACCTAAGGTCAGAGGAACCACCAAAGGCTGAGAAGGTTTCCAAAAGGAAAACAGTATTGTCACCAAGTACAAGGAAAGAATTTATCAAAAGGAAAGTGAGGGGAGGGTAGATAATACAGATTCTCACAAGGGGTGCATGCATTCAAAACTGTACACAGCTGAGGGTGCACATACCTTATGGAGGGGAGGAGTAAAATAGTCCACTTTAATCTCTACCTGCCCTTCCCCTACTCTCAGATAAGTAGAAGATGGTATGATTGTGCCTGAACATGATGGATAGGATTTATTTTTTTAAATGTCACTTGTGATGCACAGTCTATATATTATTATTTTTAAGCACAGTGAGAAGAGTTCTAACTTTATGTGTTTTTGTCTTCATGGAGGGGTGGGGGTCCAATTTGCCTCCAGGTCTAATGAAGGCAGAGTGAGAGTCTGTACCAGATTACCACCCATTCTGATCTTCTCAGCAAGGGACCTTCTCTGAGCCTCCTTTTGATTAAAGACTAGCCCAGGGGTCTACACTCCCATGCTGAATGCAATCTTCATGCAGGAGGCTTTGTGAATTGTTCGTTTGGCGGTTGAAACTATTGCTTTAAGAGCCCCTTTAGTTGGCTAATTCACCAATAACTTCCAATCCAGTGCAGATGATCTGAGCTTGAACTCCTACAAAATTCTTCATTTCATATAATCAAGTGGACATGCTTTCCTTGGATCAGAAAGCTTTTGTCTTGCTATGCATAGAAAGAGGTCTTCATGTAAGCAGGAGAGACCTCCAGATGACTTCAGACTACATATAATGGTTATATATTTTCTGTGGCTTTTTTTTTTTTTACATTAGAGTCTCATTCAAATGACAAAGATCTGGCTACTGAACTTTATTTTTGTTTTTTGATTTCCATGAAGTCAGGACCTGCAAGTCTTGTTTCCTCTAATGTGTTGTTATTTTTCTTTTTGTTGGGTGTTAGAACTTCTACATTTTCATTTTCATAGTTAGATCCCTCACTACATCAATATTTTCAGGAAAAAATAAATGTTAGAAGTATTGGCTATAACTCTGGAAACTTTAAGAAAACGAATTGATCTTTCAGTTTATGAGCCTGGAGCTTTCTCACTAGACTTGTTTTAATTTCCTGGTAAGCTGGAACTGATTGGTTTAACGTGGTGAGTCTCAGCTTATTAAAATCACCTCAGTGCTTTTTAAAAATACCCAATTCACTGCATCCAACTTCAGGGTGATTAAATCAGAATCTCTGGGAGCAGGAACCAGACATTTTAATATGATTCTAATATGAGGCCCAGCTTGAGAACTACAAAACAAAGCATGCTATTATCTCTGAAACAGGATCTCTTTGCAGAACTATTTTGTTCTTATTTTGAGGACACACTTCAGGGCAGAACTGATCATGTCTGGGGACTTAAATCCTAATATTGATGAGACTACTAGATACTTTTCCTGCAGACAATAAGCTTGGGTATAAATAAATCAAACTGCATTTGAAAATAATGATTCTGAGTGAACTAGTGTGATTAACATGATATAAATGCTACTTCAAGTTGAATCTCTATTTGGGAAGCCAGTATTGTATATTACCTTGCATTTATTTTATATATACTTCAAGCTGTTGAGGATTACTCTAACCCAGGTAAAAAGTGGTTCCTTGTTATGCTTTTACAAACATGAAGATAATTCTGGTAAGAAGAATATAAGATAGGAATCTCTTTTTACTTATCTTCAGGCTTTGGTTTTGTGGTAAGGCAAGTCACAGCGAGCTAGAGTTGAACAGAAACCTCTGGAGACTGATGCATATAGAAGGCTTTCCTTCAATATTCATGGACTCTCAGCATTGGTGGACACTCTTGACGGGTCAGATAGCAGTCTCCATGGGGAGATCCTACACTCTCACTTCTGTAAATCAAAATCAGCTGAAGGGCTGTGTATCAAAAATTACTGTGTCAAGGTCAGGGTATGTAGTATTGCTTTTGTTGCCACTATTATTGTTATTCTCCATATTTAACTGGCTTATGTTAAAGGCTACTATGAAACCATTTAACTCTTGTAATTAAGCAAGTATTCTGGGCAACAGCAGAAAAGAATATGTGGACTTCATTTTTCTGACTTGTTAACAACTGATGTTATTGAATTTTAACTAAAAGTAACTTTCAGTGGTTTAATTTTCTTTCTTCTTTGCAACTATTTGATTTTATTATCATCATGAATTCTTTAATTGCTTATACCATTTCTTTGCATTGACTTTGAGATTAGTTTAACTTTCAGCCTCTCTTAGTAACAGATTTTGTAAGTAATCACGACCAAAGCACGTGCTTGTGCTCTGCTGCCACTGTCTTTCTCGCTGGTATTTTTTCTCCTCATGCCATTTATTTTCCAAATCATTTTTCAGCATCTCCTATTGCAATGTGTTCATTTAGTTCACTTTAAATTCTTTATGAAATAAGGGGAAGACTCTGATAAATACACAAATAGTCCATAAAAAATCTTGAACAGCAGCATATCGGCATTTTCATCTCAAAATGATAAATACTTGGCAAAAGTGTAGAAAATTGATGCCCCATTCTTTTTTTTTTCTTTATTCCTTAGGAATGAGTCTGTCTTTAGCATTGCTGAGGATACTGCTTGGATTATTCTATATGCAGTAGTTATAGCTGCAGATAAACAGCTATTTTCAATTTGTCACCGTTTGCAAAAATATCCATGTTATGTTGGATATGTGTATTTCAATAATTAATTGGATATGCAATTGAATTTGATCTGTGAAAAATTTTAAAGCTCCCATCCTTGGGAAGTTTATCTGTTTCCATCGTTGTGTTTAGGTCGGTGACTGGGATCCTGGAGTTAGTGAATCAAGTCAAATGGCAAAAGACGCTGAAAATAATGGCAAGAGCAACAGAAGGAAAAATCATTTTCCCCTCTCACAACAATTTAAATAAATGGAATACACTATTAGAGAGGCAGTGTGCTATTTTCAGGAGTTAGAAATCGTCAGAACAGCCCTTTCTAGATTTGCCTCAAGCTGCTGGAGCTCTCATTCCATTCACCCATTAGGCTGAGGATGAAAAGCAAGCCAGGTGGCTTATGTATGCACTCAGAAACGAAATTGTTTTATCTAAATGTGAGAATGGACAAGAGGCAAAAATAGTTTTGTGATCTGCAAATGAGAATGGGACTTCTTTCTAAAAAAGATTTCTCATGTTTAAAAAATCTTGAAATATAGAGGTAATTTCTGCTGGCAAGCATGAAAACTTGCTCATTTTGGCAGGAATGGGATCTACTTTTCTGCATTGCCTTTTCAAGCTTTTGAAAGCAGATGTAGCAAAAAAAATAAAGAGATAGCATTTGAAATACTTGTTAACTAATTAATTTTTAATTTGTGCTCAAGTGTCAGTTTGAGTCAAAAGAACAATTACTTCAAAATAAAAATAGAATTACTGCTACCAATAACCAAAACCATATAAAGAAAGTGAAATGTGAATCTACTGAAAGTGAATATTCACACTATTAAGGAAGATTATATATGTATGTGTGTGCATGTGTGTGTGTGTGTATGCTTATTTAGATAGAAAGATCCATTTTTTAAATCTGTAGTCTTTCCTTTCCTTAACAATTTTACCAAGCAATCAAATGTAAACTATCTGGATGTTAAAAGACATCTTAATGAGAACACATTTTATTTTAAAGGCTGCATTTTTTGCAATATTAACGAAGTTAAATTATGACTGTCTTACTTTCTTAATATTTATAAAATGCTCGATGTAAAAGGGTAAAGTGAAAATCAGGGGGACTGTAGCTCTAATTGCTAACCCATCAAACTCATACAATTAGCAACTTCTTCAGACACTCAAATTACATCTCTCTCCTTGCCTCCTCCATTACATCTGACACAGTTACACTCTCCAGGCAGAAATGACCGTGGCTTGTCGGGCAGGAGGTGTGAGAACATGGTGATGTATGGACATTTGTAAAGGGGAAAATGTATGCTAAGCAAGCAAAATGGTGAAGAGAAACCAGAGGATTTGCAGAAGGGAAATAATTTAATCTCAGTTTTAGTTTTGCAAATATGATAACCCATGAAATGTGAGTTTATGGCTCATACTTTAAGCATCATTTTTGAAGGAGAAAAATGTCAAAGACCTATTTTCATAATATTCAAATACATATTTCACAATTGTAGAAAGAAGTCAAGTCACTGCACAGTTATTTGAAATAAAATTAAAACCTAGGCTCAGTTACATAGCACTTTGGTTTATTAAAAAGCTACATAATAAGTCATAGGTATGCATATGGTTTCAGGACTGCATATGGTTATGGTGCAAGGTATATTGAAATTTTCCTTCTGTCATTCTCTGCCTTTTTTACCTGGCCCTATCTGTCAAAATAAAAACAATACTACATTCCTAACATTAAGCTATTGAGAATTTCTATCTCCAAGTGTGTTACACCACAAAACCTTATCACAAGTCATTGGGGAAGGGGTTGAAGGGAACCCAGTATGTTTCTGTTGTCCTTCAATTTCATAGAAAGGACTTGAACTTTTTGCGGACACTGAAAATTGCTCAGTAGTACAGTGTCCCTGGGTTGGCCATTTAACTGCTCTCCTTTAAGTTTTACCACATCTCTAGGGCTCATCCAGGCATTAGAGTTTTGTCGTCACAGCTGGTGGAAACCACAGCTCTTAGCCTTTTTCCAAACTCAGGACTTTACCGCAAATCTTCTGCTACTCTCCAGCGGCTTTAGTAAAGCTTGTGTTATCTTTCCACTGAATCGGACAGTAGTGAAGACATGTTCATTTAACTTGAGTGTCTTTAAACTCTTGATGAGAAAGAACTACAAGTTCCAGCAACATATTAAAGTGAGAAAGAAAAAAGTACAGGGAAGCCCGAGATATTTTAATGCTTTACTAAGTGATCCTGCCACAAATATGTTACATTTTGGAAAAAGTGTAACATCTCAGAGCCAAAAATGGTCAAGCCAAATACCATGTGTACATATTTATAGAATATTAAAGTCCAAGAAAACTTGAAGGTGCATAAATTCTATCCAGTTCACTTCACTATATTGTAAACTTTATTAGAAATTTCATAAGAATATATAACTTAGCAAAGTCATTAAACAATATGAGTGATAAAACATAGGCCAGAGTGTGTTCCTGTTCACGTCTATTGCTTTTTTATTCTAACAAGCCACTTTTATTTTATTCTTTTAATTTTCTCATATTTATGCATTCATTCCCTTATACGTGCACATTTGATCATTTTCACTTAAATATAGTTGATATACAATGCAAATGAGTAATAGAGCAAAACAAAAAAAGACTAAGAAATAGAGATCAAATCAATGGTTGCCATTGGGGAGGGAGATTGTAGGATGCATATATGAGGTAAAGGGCAATGTGGTCAATAATACTGTGATAAGTCTGCATGGTGACAGACGATTTCCAGACTTAGTGTGGTCATCACATTGTAAGATAGGTATATGTATATATATATATATATATATATATATATATATATATATATATATATATATGTAAGTGTCAAATCACTATTTTGTATACCTAAAACATTCATTGCTCCTTATTTCAGTGTATTGCTATAAATGAAAACACAATTTTATATCTATGCACACATGAATTCACAATGCATAACTATTATAGTCTGTATTATAAAACCATAACTATACACTCCTCCATGGTTAATAACACTGTATTCAGTATCAAGTGGAAAGCTTTCTGAAGTATTTTCTATGCTGATTCCAGAAATTAAAACTTTTGTGATTATTTCCTAGCAGCATGTGTCTATGTTGGAAACTTCTCAAATAAGGGGGGCATAATTCAAATCCCAAGAGAATGCAAGCTCCTTTGTAAACATGGTTACCATTTTTCTTGCATCACAAAATCAAATTGTGACCAGTCATACACAAAAAATAACATATGAAAAATATTTATATCAAACAAAAATAGAGACTTTTTCTAGGTATACTCTCATACATTGGTCTTGGTATTTGTGTAAATAAAGTTAAAATATTCATAATCCCTAGTTTATTACATTAAATATGCAGATATAAGAAACCATAAAATAAATTAACAAAAATCAGCATCTTGTTTTCATATAGTTTTGATTATTTTCTTGTTTTTTGTTTGTTTGTTTGTTTATGCTTTTGGTGTTTTGGGGGTGGTGTTAAATTAATTAAACAAGGATGCCACAAAACTGTCACAGGTGGGCACAGGCAACCAGGTTCTTAGTGATTGGGACAAAGAATTGAACTGAACACCCAGAGTTCATAGAAGAAAACATGAGAGCAGGCCAACTCCAAGCAGAGATTGACCTCATGGGCTAGAGGGACTCTATTCTTATAGGGCAGATCCTTCCTGGCTAGTTTTGGTGGGCTTTTACTGCGCATGTACAAGTAGTTGCATCGCTTTAAAATTACTGCACATGTGGTCTCCCATGATTTTCCCTGATTGGTCACCAGGGAAGAGGGTCCACAATGCTATCGGATTGATTCAGTTTCTCCTGGGGTCCCCCTGTACTAGGTTCACCTTTCCCTTTGCCAGAGAATTATAGCTTTTCATGTTAGAGATTGGTGAAAAGGAAAGGAATTATTTATTCAAGTTATACAGACTGAAGAGTAATGACTTAATGTCTTCAGTAAAGTCCCAAAGTCCCTTAAAACACCCACAAACACACACAGTCCTTCCTTCCCCTCTTTGCCCAGTCTGGGGTACTGTATCTCAGGAAAAGAAATGGAAGTCCTTGGCTCAGGCAGATCCTGGTTTTTTCCAGTAATCGGTGCTCAGCTGGTAGGCCTTCCTTGGTTCCCCGCACCATCAGCAGTGTTGCCCGGATCTCCAGCTAAAGCCTCGTGGTGGTTCTCTGCTAAAGCCACATGGTGATTCTTCTCATGACTGCCCGGGGGTGGGGTCCCCCCACTCTGGCCAAAGCACGTGGTTCTCCTTACTGACTCAGCCGTATGGTCCTCCCTACATGGCTGCAGCCGCGTGGTTCTCTGCACAATGGCTGCAGGAGTCTCTACTCTGCCAAAGCCGTGTGGTTCTCTCTCCCAGGTCCGAGGGAGTCCCCACTCTGCCAGAAGTGCATGGCTCTCTCCTCAATGGCTGCCATGTCTGGGTTTAAATCTCCACACCAATCTTCCTCTGCAGCCCCATTTCCAACTCTTCCCATACTCGGCCACACTTGCACTCAATCTGCTGTCCTTTCCAGCTTTTCTGGTTGCCATCGTGGGTCTGGGCAGGTGTGGACCCAAATCAAGGACCCAGTCATCTCCAAGCTCCCATGCAGGAGCTGTAACTCCAGGGACCTGCCCCCCAGTTATGTAGGTTACTTTCATTCCCCTGATTCAGAGCAGGGCCACAGCTATTTAACATATCTTTGTAACAAGTTAAAAGTTGTAGATACATTAAATGACCACACCAGAGGTTAGCTGCAAGGCTGTTGCTGTGGGGAACAGCTCTTAATGGGCCTGCTCCATTTGTCCCTTCCCCCAACCCACACCTGGGGCAGGGGCGGTGAGGACACCCTAATATTTTCTGAACACCTTGAGTTCTGGATCCCATTCCAAATCCTTCTTTTGGGGGGCCCCTGGCTGCACCCTCCTACAAAACCACAGTGGCTCTAATGTCATAGAAGCTAAATTAACTAACCCAAAATCACAGCTTGTAACTGTCTTAAGGTTTACAAAATCAAAAACGAAGGACAACAGATCCAGCCATGGAACTAGGCTTTAAGGTATAGCCAATCAATAGTTTCTTTGCTTTGCTTCCTATCTTTCTCTTTGGAAAACTTTCTCCAAACCGCTGGCCCTGGCACACTCCAAACCACTTTTGGTTTTGCACTGACCAAATACAAATCAATGTTTTCTCATAGAAAGTTAAAATATTTAATATTGACTCAGTTTATCTCCTCAGAAAAAAAACACTCTCATGTAAATTAATGTTTTGTGAACAACTTTTTCTCTTGGGAAACTTCAGTCCATTCCAATATATACTGATTTTGGAAACTACAGTATTTTTCAGACTATAAGATGCACTCCCCCTCACCAAATTTGGGAGGAAAATGGGGGTGTGGCTTGTAGTCTGAATGTAGCTTACCTGGCTCGCTGTGGGAGGGCGGTGGAGCAGGGTCACACGGGTTATTAAATATTTACCACATTTTTTACTTCAAATATTTTTTTCCTGTTTACCTCTTCTAAAACCCAGGTGCGTCTTATGGTCTGGTGTGTCTTATAGTCCTAAAAATATGGTAGATATTTTCATGCACTGGCAAATTTTAAATGTATTTGTGTGAACTATCAAAAAATAAAATCATCTCACTGAATATTACATTCAAATGCATTTTTGATAATATTATTAATTGAAAAAGATTATTTATGGAAAATGTTCCAGAATACCCTGATTATAATTTAAGCCAATTGTTTAGCTTGGCTTGATGGGAAGGTGAAAAAAAAAAAAACATGCAGCTGTCTGACTGTATGCAGCTCCATAAGGAGAGAAGTTCTCAGTGGCATATTTATTTGTGGCAGCATTTTTATTGTTAGTGATTTAAAAAATAGCTACAACTAAAGACTTAAATAGAATTAATAAACTGATGATTTCAGTGTAATGATTTAAAAATATGCAACAGTTGATGAAATCTCGTCAGTTTATACTAATGCCATCAGCGAAAAAGTCATGAGTCTCATTGAGATTAATTCTCACCAGTTGCTATATGTAACCCTTTACAATAAAATAGAGATGACCAGTTATTTAAAAGTGTTTGGTTATGAGATAAGAATATTCACTTTAAAGGAATTTTTAAAAATTTTCTGAGTGTATTCAATTTGCTGCCTTTTGATTTAGTATGTAAATTGCCAAATCCTTCTAGAAAATAAGGGATTTACTACAGAACTCTGAAAGATTGGATCTATCCACCACAGAGCCAATTAAAGAATGGTTGCACGTTCTAGGTTTTATTTCATTAACTAATGATTTCTGAAATCTACACACTGTGAGGTCTAGCAATAAAGAAGTATCAGGGAACTCAAGTAAAAGTACAAATCATAGAATCATAAGGAGCGAAAGAAAGATAAACCTTATTTTCTTCCCCCAGGCCAGTCCAAACCTACCCCGACCTATATAAAACTATGACAAAATCTTTAACGATCTTATTAAACACATTTGTTAAGAAAGTCAAAAACATAGTTATCCAGGTATTATCTATCTTCAAAAAAAGTAGACAGGAAGATTTTTCCTCATTTATATCAAAGCATTTATATCTCTGTATTAATCATATTCACATTTTAATATGTTAACTAAAACTCCTAAATTTAGTTCACTAAAGGTCATTGAACAGTAGTTTCCAAAGACTGCTACTGAGATGTAACTGACCCTTTCTGTCACTTATCATGCCAACTTCCATTCAACTGGTCACCAAGGTTTCAGATGTTCCTTCAAAATGATTCCTTATTACCAACCTCACTGGCATTGCCACTCATCAGGAGCCACCATACTTGATCAGCCACTGACCTCACTCTGCCCAGTCCTCCATTTCAGCCCACTCCCCAAGCAATTAACTTTCCAAAATAGACATCTTGCCACACAATTCTTTTTCTTGAAAAAAATCTGGTCATCTTAAAAAGGGTCAGTGGCTCCTTGCCTAAAGGAAACTTCCAAATATCTCAGCAAGCATAGAATCTATACATCTACAATGGCTACGGGTCTGTTTATGTTATTTAACCCTCCTCCCAAGTGGTTCTAACCAGAGTCCATTGCTTTTCCTTCACACCACACACAGAATTGTCTATCTTTCCAATTTCTAATTTATGTGTTTGAAATAATCTTTACTCTTATTCTCTTTATTTTTCATTATCCAGATTAAGTGTCACATATTCAATGAAGCTCTTCATAAGACTTGATTAAGTTTGACTAATCACTAAATTAATTTATTTAATTCCAAATACTATGTAATTTAGGTATTTTTTAACTACTGCCAAAGTCCTTAGAATGAAATAATTATCCATGCTTATAACTTTTGGACACAGCATCACAGGAAACTAATAAAGGTTTGTATAGTTTAGGACTAAATCCACCTTATTTTATAATCCTTTCTTCTGTAATTCAGTTTTTCTTTAAAATAGTGACAATTTTATTTCTCACTGAACTTTTAAAATCCTGTTGAAAATCTCAAGGGATATGTATATCCTTTCAAACATAAAGTTTTGGAACTAAGATGAATACAGTAAATTTTATAACTGAGCTATATTTGAGGACCATCTAAACATTTAAATAAATGTGTAGATGAGTGTACTGAGGGCTTAATTAAACATCCAAGTAACTAAAATAGATTGAATGTGAAAATAATATATGCTGAGCCTATTATATTTAAAGAAGACAGTCACACATGCAAAAACACACTAATTGGTCCTGGGAAACTTATTCTAATTTTTTTAAAACAGTCTCTCTACTCTTGAAATGACATAATTTTTAATTTTTCCTGTAACTTTCACCAACTCTTTTACCATCAGTCCTTTCAGCTGACTACCTTACTTTCAATCTTGGTAAGAAATTAGAAATAATGATAATGGAGCAAATAGAGCTGTTACCCAGAGGGAGGCTGTCCAACCGACAGAGCCACACCAGTCAGGAAGCACGTGTGAACTCCTGAGCGTCTATCTAAGGCAACCCTTTCTCTTTACATTACACAGTACCCCTTTTAGCTTAATCAAGTGCACAGGTTCAACAAGTGCCCTTCTCCCTTCTGCACCAGCTTCTCTTTCCAACTGGATGAGGAATGCCTTTTGGCATGCAAACTGGTTCTGCAGACCTGTGTTCTGCAGACCTGTGTTCTAATGCCTCCCATTTTAGAGTGAACAAACAAAAACAAACAAAAAAACATTTTTATTCTACTCCTTTCTACAGTGATTCCCACTCTAACCTTCATTTATGATAAAACTCTTTAAATAAATTGTACAGATTTTCTCTAGTCCCTCTCTTTTCATTCTGTTTGAAGCAGACTCTGGTGGGGAAGCATTACACTAACCCACCGAAACTGTTACTACACATAGCCTCCACGTCCCTAAATACATTTGCTTTTTTCCCTTCTCTTATTAATGATACATTTTAGCAGTTTCTTCACAGGTTTCCAGTGCGTCACTCACAATTGGTTAACTCGTATTTGAGTGACAGTTCCTCAGACTCCTACCTCATTTCCTATTTATATCCCTAACTTCCTAATGTATAAATATTCCTAAATTCAGTATTACTCATATCCATATGATGATTTATCTCACCCAGTCATAAAGTTTAAAAACTATATTGATGACTTTCAAATTTGTAACTCCAATTAAGAATTTTCCTCCTGAACTCCATACTAGATATCTCTACTTGGAGGTCTAATAAATACATCAAACATATCTGGTCCAAAACTGAAGTCCTGATTGATACCTTTTCAACCCCAAACTGCTCCTGTTATGCCTTTTTTACATTAGTTAATAGTAACTCCAATTTTAAAAGTACTAAGGCAAAAACATGTAATAATCTTGACTCACCTATTTCCTTTTATTTCCCAGTAACAAATCTTGTAGTGTCTTATCTTTAAAATGGACCCAGAATCCAGCTACTCCTGATCGATAGTCACAGGTCCACAGAGGTCTTTTGTATTATTGCCAAAAACTGTTAGAGACATACCTGATCCCCAAACCTGCCCCAGGGCTTTTGAAAAAAGTAACCACTGTGATTCATTTACAAAGGTGGCTATTTACTAATGGTGATTTTGTACCCTTGGGGGATATTTGGCATGTCCGGAGATGACTTTGGTGTCAAACATTGGAGGGAATCTACTGACATCTATCAGATAGAGGCCAGATATATTACTAAACACCTATAATTTTTTTAAGACCTTCCAGTGAACTTCCTGTGAGGCCTTCTCTACCATTCATAATATTTCACCCCCCCCAATACTAGAAATGTACATATACACACATGTGTGTGACCCAAAGAAAGGGCTTTCTTGCATAACACATGACAATATATTTACTCATTTTTCCATTTCCCCATGTACATTTTAACTATGGTGAAGTTAGAAACACTTTCTCAAAATGTACTTTGCTTAGTTCTTCAGGACCTAGAAAAATGCCTGAAGCAGAAATAGTTTTTCAATAAATATTTGTTTTATAAAATACATGATATGATTGAAAATTCATGGTTATTTATCTATTGAAGTAGCATTTGATTAAACTTTGCTTAACTTGAGTCAAGGGAATAAAACATCAATTTTCAACTAAAGAGTTTTGATTCCTCTCCCTTTTTATTTGATTACATGAAATTAGAATATCTTATAAGCTCCTTCTCAGTGTGAGGAAACATGGATCACATCAAAAGACAGAGATAAAAGGGCACAGAGACCAGCAGAGCACAATTAAATGTTCTTTTATTTTCTCTGTTACTATCAATTGATAACTTTGGGGGTAAGTTCTCAGTTCTTTGATTTACTTTAAATCTCAAGAACGAACAAATTACCTAAGACCTTAATAGAAAACTCCTAATAATCAGTGAAGTACAGTTTATAAATTCTTTATGCAAATCCATGTGCTACGAACAGCTAATTTTAGACCTAGGAGAGTAAATTCAGACTTGTTATTGTTAAGTTAGCTCATTCAAGCTAGCTTATTCCCATAACTTGCTGTGCCCTCATTTCTAGGCTAATATTGTGCAGGATATAGAGAAAGCAGGTGAGTGATTCCAGTTTAGTTTGAAATTACAGATCATCTTGCTATTTTAAGGATGTGAGGTGGGCAGAACTTAGCTAAATACAATGTAAATATGAGAAATAAATCATGTAGAAAGTTTTCAGATCAGTCATTCACTGGTATAATTATGAATTCAGATTGTTTTCATTTTTCCACTTTGCTACCCTGTGGGCCTCCCCATTTAGTTAGACTGACATTCTTAAAAGTATATCTTAGGTACAGAAAGGATAAACATCTGTAGTGTTTTATAGAGGAAAAACAAGTTTCCCAGACGTCTCATCCACATACTACATTTGATTTTTTTATCAGGTAAAGATTTAGGTAATATACTGTTGTTTTGTTTTCTTTTATTTTGGGGGAGGCAGCAAAGTTTAGTTAGAGACTGATTCTTTCCTTGTCAGTAATTTATATAGCATAGGTTTCTGTGGGTATCATACGAGATAGTAATCTCTTAATAAGCCAAGTAAAGAAATAATATACTACAAACAAATGGCAGATTAATCACAATGTTGTTTCAGGCAAAGGTGGGTGAGAGGAATAAAGTCTAAATTTAATGTGAGATGTGCCTTTTTTATATGAGGAAGCACTCTGGAGAGTCAATGACCAACCAACAAATAATTTCCAGCTGCCAGCACAAAAGTAATGGTCCCCTGTTTCCAAAACACATTGATTAGTGTTGGTGCCCCCTAATCTTCTTCATGGGGGCCACTGCAGTTTTTCAGCACTGTCTATGAGATAAGGAAGCACTCCAAGGGCCTTCAGAGAGTTTTGGGGTTAACAAAGAGCAGCCTCTTGAAAAAAAAAGAAAAGCCTCTCAGAAGTTCCTCACAAACTCTGTGTTTAGAGTCTTGCTGGCCCCTTGCCCTGGTTACTTCTCTCAGAGATAAGTCCCCAATGGGGCCCCTCGGCAGCTGGGTTGCTGACTGCTCATCAATGACAGCAGATGTGGAGTGATGACATCCTGGCATGACTCACTTCATTCTCACATGAGAACAACTTACTTTTCTTTGTCATGAACAAATGGGTTAAAACAACTTTACTTAAATCATAAGCAAGTGGATTTGAAATCGGATTCAACCAATACAAAACATATACTCATGACAGAATCGATCACTAGTGAAGGTAATATTTTGATTGGTTTAAATGATCCATGACTTTCCCTCAAACTGATAACAGAGTCCCCTTTTGTGATTGGTGGCTCACAGAACAAATGTGTGCTTCTGTTAGCAAAAAAGAATGGGAGACGAGGGAATTGAGAGGTCATATGCACTGTGTACTATAAAAAATAGTTTTTGCTGAAACCTAGTATTATTTATTCACTCTTGTCCCAACCTTTCTTACCACTGGAGATTACTGCCTTTATGCATCTTTTTTCCCCTAATATCCACAGTTTTCCAAAGTAACAATCCATGTTTTTCCTCTGCTAAAGCATAATACATTTGCAAAATTTACCTTAACATTGGTTCTTCTGTCCATTCTCAACGTATATTAATTCCTCAAAAGTGGTAGAACCTAACTTAGAATGTAAAGCAATTCAGAGAAATCATACCATTTTGAAAATAATTACGAGATCATATTACCTTGTGTTTTTACCTCTAAGCTTTTGGGTGTTCCTTTAAGATATAAAGCCATGATGAAGTTTCTGTCCACTGCCCCAGACTCATAAATATGGCTCTCATGGTTTAACAAGGTTCAGTGAGTCTAAAAATACTGGGTATGGATCTACTCTGAAAGAGAAGTATCTACGATAATGCCTTAACCACCTGGGTGTGGCAGATGTTTATTTAATACACATTTTCACATGCTTGTTTTCTTGGTTTACACTGAGGAGCTTTGTCCTGTGCATTTTTCTTTTCCAACATTGCCAAGATATAAAGTATTTTTCATCAAATTCCTCAGAATAATTACTTTTATTTTTTAAAGAGACATAATACCTTTTAAAAACTGGCTGTACATAGTTGGGAAGATCACATATTGGATCATGCATGTTTGGATGAGTTTCATACACAAACAGAGTGGGGAGAGAAAAGGGTATAAAAGAAGAGAAAAAATAGAAGCATATTGTCTACAAAAATGTGAAATATAGCGTGACCATGAGTTACCTACCGATCCCTGCTCCTCTCTCTCCTTATTACTTAATATGAGCTTTAATAGTGGAATTATCATACTACTTCTCTTAATAAACTTATGTCAAATGTCCACAAAAGTTCATAACACTCTTAGCAGATTTATGTTTCTTTGAAAGCAACTCCTTGCAGAAGTTGACCCACAAAAGACCAGATATATCTGACTTTATATATACCACCTGGTCATTTATTTTATCTAATTATTCCTTCATAATCACCAGACAGTACAACCTAGAACAAATGTTCTAGACATTTGCAAAAACATAGTGGACTGAAAGATACATTAATCTCTGATACCATTTTTAAAAACCACTAAATTATACTGCAGAGACAGAAAGAACCAAGAGAATAGACAAGTAGGCAACTGACGGAAATGCCCTTGACATTCTTGAATGAACAGCAAGTGGGAGCATGGTAACCAGTATGTCAGAGATGAGAAAGCAAACCCTTGTATGTATTAGAGTCGGCTAATGAGAAGCAGGCTTCTGGGGTCAAAATCCTGGGGGAACCAGTTCCCCTGAATGCCGTAACCACCATTCAGGCAGAGAAATTGGGTAGGACAGAACAGAGGAGGACTGCTTACATTTCTGTTGTGGTAGGTAGAATTCTAAAACTTTACCCATCCCAAGATTTTTTACCCTAATTCAGGGGACTGTAACTGTGAAGATACAACAAATCCTCAAATATGCCATGTTTCATGACATACAAACTTTATAGATGTACTTAAAATTACTAATCAGTTCATCAGAAAGTAGGGAGATTATCTCGATTATCCAGGTGGCCTAATGGAATCATGCCAGCCTCTTAAAAACAACAGATTATCACTTGCTGGCAAGACAAAGAGACCAGAGATATGAAGCATGAAGGGTATTTAACAATGGAAGAAATCATGTGCCAAGGGACATGGGCAGCATTTAAGAGCTGAGAGTAGCCCCGGCTAACAGCCAGCAGGCAAACAGGGACAAGTTCAACAAACTATGTTTGGCCAACAACTGATAGGAACTCCAAGCAGATTCCTCCTAGGAGTCTCCAGGAAGATAAGCCTTCTGGCTGTTTGAACTAACTCCATTAAGCCCATGAGAAATTAAGCAGAGAGCTTGTTTGGGCTTGCTTCAACTTCTGAGCTAAGGTGCTGTGGGATAATAAACGGATGCTGTTTTAACTTGTTGTCTATGTTGATTTGTTATTCAATAGGAAATCAATACATCTGAATTCAGCAAGGAGCCAATTTCTGCCCAATCACAGCAGGAGACAGGTATTTATTCTCTGGGTGGGAAAAGTTGACTAATGAAACAGACTTAATAAATGAATGTGGCTGTATTAAATAATTTAGAAACCGACCCCCTTCTAAAGTCCAGGGGCCAGAAATCAGTCAGCTAAGTGTATTCTGCCATTAGGAGGGAAAACAAAACAAATGCACATTTGGGTGTCTCAGGATGAAGTAGTCATATTTCTCCTTCATAACCACACACTGGCTCACATCAGTTAGTACAACTGGTCAACTCACATACAAAAGAATTATTGTTGAGAAATGGGAGCTTTTCCACTGAAGCTCAAGATCCACTATGCATTCTTACTGAGCAGGGCGTGTGTCTTCCCTAACCTTAGGTTTTATTTTTTGTGTTCCACACGGAACCCTGGCATGAAATCCCCTTGCCCGCAGTCCTCTTTCATACTCACTCGCCTCAGCATAGGAAGCAGGATTACTTCTCAACCTCTTATATAAAAGGAGAATCAGTATTTCGAACACAACTCCCACCCACTCCATTTCTTCACTCTGACAACCACGCTGCTGGTGTTTGGGGACCTCCTGCATAAATGAGGTTGTGTCTTATCAGCTTTAAATGACCAACCCCACGGAGGGGATCACAGGCTCTCACAGCTGGCTACCTGGTCTCAGTATGGCACAGAGGTGGGACTAGTGATGTGTAGAAGCCAAAATATCGCACCAAACTGGGGAAAACACGTAATACGAAGAGAAAAACACAAGGAGTGCCAGGAGATATGATTAGAAGAAAACTGTAAATTTTATACTTTTGCTTATGCCTGGCCACCATAATGTAGTAAAAGTTATTAGCTGCTGGTAATATGCTTATTTTCTGTCTTTATTTTTGTTTACATAAATAAACTACTGAAGGAGCAATTATTAAACAATTAAATATATGTAAAAAGATAAATTTCCCAATAACATGAATTATCATTTTAATGTTCCTTACTTTTGCAAACTCACTGTATATTTAAATTCTCTTATTAAAAAACACATTTTTTAAATAAAAACCTGTTCTTACTTTTTTCATTGTTTACCTTTTGAAGTATTGTTGGAAGAGCATTTGTGCTCTGTCAAAGCAGAACTGCTCAGAAAAAAGGTGAAGATAAGCAAATTATTTAAAGTAGAATGATAGGACAATCAAGAGAGAGTGACTCTGGGCAAAATTCTGAGTTTTTTGTTGTTGTTCAGAGATGGCTCAAGGCAAAAATATATTGAGAGAAAGTTTTCTGACTCAGAGAGGAATATCTACAACTTGTCACTTTTCAAATTTCTCTGATATCTAGGAACAGCTGAGGGAAGTCCACAAAATCTTTTTGAAAACTACCTTCTCCTTAGGATTTATTGCTACTTGGAATTTAGAGAAATTATCTTCATCGTTAGATTTCTGATAATGCCTTTGAGTACAGAACTTTAGTTCCAAGCTTGTAGTAACATTTTTCTCTATTCTACTTGAATTCTCTTTCCTAAGGGATTATTTATCTACCAAATTCCTTTGATAAAACTGAATTAAATGTTCCCCTGGCTATATTCTTATAGCACTTTATGACATTACATGTGGCTCCATAGCAACTTTTATTTCCTAGATGACAAATATCTCTTTACATTAGTGTGTTCTGTAATCTCATCTTGAGGTCAGTGACTATTGCTTATTTATATTTTTATCCCCACAATCTGACACTGTGCCATGGACAGAATAGATACTTGAAAAATACCACTCAGTTGAACTTTGTAACAAGTATTTGTCTGAAATTATTTATTCTAGAGTTTGTCTGTGATCCACATTGACCAAAAATAAGTTTACAGTGGCACAAGAGTAGTTCATACTAATAAAAATGCAATTGATCAACCTTGATCATTCTGTTCATCTACTCTCATCAGAGATTAAAATATCATAAAAATACTAATTCATATGGAAAACTAATTTTCTCTGCCAACATAGCTCCTATTTACTGTATTTTTCTTACTAAAAACAGATGGAACAAAAATGTGTCCTTGCCTAGATTTTTAATGAGTGATGCTTTATCAACACAGAACATAAAACAGATAATATACAACTAAAGTCAAGGATCATATAAAGCAATAGAAATGAAAGGACATGATTTTCTTTGTTCTGTGATATATATACATTGAGGGTACAAATCACAAGGTTTTCATAAAATAAATCATCACAAATAACATTTATTGGTGTCTTATTACCTTAAAGAAGTGATTTTCAACACTTTTTTATCTTGTGGCACACAAAAACTAATGACTACAATTCTGCATCATATATATACATATACACACATATGTATATATATTTTTATATATGTATATATATTCACACTAGATGGCTATTGTTACATTGGCTATTGTCATTTTTTTATTTGACAATCTAAGGGAAAAGAGGTCAGCAATTAAATAGTCAGGCATTGCATGTTTTAAAAATTCTTGCAGCACACAGATTGAAAATCGCTGCCTTTAACAAGTACAGTAAGCAGTGCAAGACAGATAATAGGTACCTAAGAAACAATTCCAAGTCCAACTTCAATCTGTAGTTGAAGGCATAAAGGCAAGTCCTACATATAAAAGGGCTACAAGAGATTTATACACAGCGATAAAAAAAAAAAACCCTAAAAATATAGATGATAGATGATAGAGAAATAGGTTCATAAATATAATGTCCAGAGCCCATGTATCTTTATACATTTTAAAGAGTTACATAGGGTTTTATTATCATTTTATAGTTTAACTACATAGTTCTCAGTTTTAACATGATCTAACTTTTGTGATTGTTTGCCACAGTTCTCTACTATGACTAAATTTTTATAATCCTGGAATTGTCATTTTATAACCACATTCACATGTGATTCCAGTTATAACCTTGTAATTTTTTTTGTTATCCCCATTTTATAGGTGAAGAAACTTAATTGCCAAGAAGAGTTCAAGTAGCTTGCCTACAGTCAGTCTGCAAATGACCAAATTAGGGTTTCACGTTGTCTATTTAACTCAAACTCTTACGAACTTTTGTTTTTTTCTATTGTCTTCAAAAAAGTACCTATACATGAAACCTAATCAGCAAAACAAACAAACAATCAAAATACAACCAGAAACACTGAAATAAAGAACAAACTGACAGTAACCAGAGGGGAGAGGGATAATGGGGGAAAATAAGGGAAGGCCCCCAAAGAACATGTATAAAGGACACGTGAACAAGCCAAAGAGGATAGGCTCCAGGTGGGAGGCAAGGATGGGTGTGGCAGGGGCATATTGTGGGGAAGTGGAGATAACTATACTTAAACAACAATAAAAAAGAAATTAATTTTTTAAAAAGCATAATCATACTTTACCTGTAGTCTTGCAAATTCTCCACACACTAGTATTTTAAAGACTTTGGATCACAGGAAGCATAAAATATCAGGAATGGGATTCTTCATGAGACTATTTTTCAAATATTCTTATATCTGGTGTTTAAGACTTTTTCTATAATACATGGAGAAATAATCAACTAGTTTCTCACTGATTAACAAATTTTAGTGTACTCAAATTATTATATCAAAATATTTTAATAAAATATCATTATCACAAGGTTTATTTCAAAAAAATTCTCTACATAATAAGTTTTGTGTTGTATTCCTTAGGATCAAAGAAAACATGTAAATCTTCTAATAACCTCTTACCTCTCAACTTTCTTCTTAATGCACTGAGCCCCTTTAAATAAGTGAGATCCAAAACAATGATTTAAAAAATTTCTTAAAAATGTACTCCTGAAAGGAAATGCATAGCTGGAGAGAACCAAGGCAGGTGGTCGCATGCTCCAGAAGTTCCTCTGAGTAACATGAATGTTTCTGTTCCTGTGGCTAGGTGAAGCCTCCAGGCATGAACCTAGTAACCTTACAGTTATGCGGGGCCAATTCCGGGGTTCCGGAGACACTGCACTGAGAAAACAAAATCAGTTCAGTCTTCTGTTTTAGAAATATACCTCCTGAGACTTGGGGACCAACCCACTCTCAAACATTTAAAATGATGTTCCCAAGAAGAACAAATTCCCTGGCCTGGCTTCCTCTTACTTTTTTTAAAAATATTTTTTAGTGATAAAAAAAGACTAATCCCTTACAAAATTAGGCTAAATCGATGATTAGAGTCATAATGACTTTTTATTACCATTTGAATTCTTGTTGGGCTTTACTCCAGTTTAGACATAAGTCCAGTAGAAAGTGAGGCTCTCTTGCCTGTCTGCCCTTAAAGCAGTTTAGAGAAACTCAACCATTTATATGCCTTGTAATGACAATCCTTCATAAATTTATAGCCAATCAAAATTTCTGATGTAAATTACAGGTTTCTTCTATTAAGTCTTGTCTAAATATTCCTTTAAATTTAAATAATGAAATTTAGGAAATTTATAAATATCTTTTATTGAAGTAAAAATAAAATATGAATTATGTATAAAGTAAATGGTTTAATTTGAATTTTTGTAAATCTCGATTTATTCTACCTACTAAGATATTTTAGGAAAATTCTAAGTGTATATTTCCCATATATTTCATTAGGTAAATTTTAAGTAATTCAAGAAAATTTACTCTCAGCAAAAATTTTTTTTACGGAAAGAAAAAAAGATGATGAGTAGGAATTGGCCAGGAAGAACAGCCTGTTGTCCAGCATCTACTCACAGAACAAAAGCTTTGAATCAGTGCATTAAAGTCTAATGCTTGGAAGAGAATCCCCAGTATACAGATTTGCTTTTGTATGACCCAGTGAGCTAGATAGAGATACAGAAATAGAAATGGCCAATTCATGTGTATACTGAGCACAGAACATATGGCAGAAATTCCTTCAATGAGAAAAAATAGGTACCTTCACACATTTCATTTATTTTTTCTCCTTAAAAAAAATACAGTGTGAAGTATTTCAGAAAACTGCAATTACATTGTATTCTATTATATTCCATTGCCTAATTAACAAAGGTCAGCTGTATTATAAACCTTTAACTGTAGTTTGTCCAAGGCCATTTAATTGTTACCTATGGCACTTCCCAATTGTATATCATACTTTTAGCATACATGTGGCATACAGAGAAGCTGAAAGGTAACATCAAACAACCCAGTTTGACATGAAACATGTGTTGATTTGATAGATAATCCAATGTAACTTTGCATTCTGTTTCTGAGATGAATATGTTCAGATGTATTGAAATTCAGTAAACTAGCATCTGTAAAATATATCTTGGGGTATCTCAATATGCCATATTCAAATCTCTTTTAAAAGATGTACACCTTTTTCTATAGGTTGACTCTTATTATGAGGAGTCCGAAGTGGTTTTTTTGGTAAGTTATAAAAAAAATGGTCCTGGCTGGTGTGGCTCAGTAAATTGAGTGCAGGCCTGCGAAACAAAGGGTTAGTGGTTCGATTCCTAGTCACGGTACATACCTGGGTTGTGGCCCAGGTCCCTGGTAGGGGACACATGAGAGGC
This sequence comes from Tonatia bakeri, assembly GCA_004024845.1. Classification (NCBI taxonomy): domain Eukaryota; kingdom Metazoa; phylum Chordata; class Mammalia; order Chiroptera; family Phyllostomidae; genus Tonatia; species Tonatia bakeri. Next base: position 2,106 of record PVIA01008523.1, on the reverse strand, counting down.
AACTACACATTGATGTTTCTCTCCCTCCTTCTCCCTCCGTTCCCCTCTAACAATAAATAAATGAAATCTTTTTTTAAAATGAGTTTATTCTTCCCCGCATATATCTATTTATTGCTGGAAGGTGGTTTCTGCCCTGTGAAGTTTGGAGTTGCAGAGCAGTTGTTAAATGGATAAACTTTCCAATTTAGGAGATTTGGCCCATGTAGAGTATGGATGGGGAGTGGGCATTAGAAGCGGCTCTGAAGCTACCAGTTGCTCCACTCCTGATACTTATGCCTAAATGTGCTCCACACACGTGGCCTTCCCACCTACCACTTTCTTCTCCCACCAAACGGCTCTTAAAAATCTGTTTGAATTCAGGATAGTATAGACAGATGGCTTCATGACTCAATGTATTAAGGGCCTGACCATTGGCGTGTTTTCAAGGTGACTGAAACAAATCACCATTTTCATTAAAACTCTTTTTGGCACTGATTATCAAGGAAGATAAGAAAACTTACATGTACATAAATGAGTCTTTTTGATATGTTTGCTGTGCTATGCTTTAATTTGGATGTATACACAAATGGCACTGCTTTTCTACTGCTGCACAGTTATCACAGCACAAACTTAGAGGGTTGAAACAGAATGCATTTATTTTTCACAGTGTTCAGGAGTCCTGGCATGGCTTTGGTAAGGAATCCGCTTTGGGTCTCACAAGGCTGCATTCAAGTGACAGCTGAGCTACGTTCTCATCTGTAAGATCTACTAGGGAAGAGTCTGCTTCCAAGTTCATTCAAGTCTTGGGCAGAACTCATTTACTTACAACGGAGTGACCAAGAGCCTCTAATTTTACTGGCTGTTATCTGCAGTCTGTGCTCAGGTCCCAGAAGCTGTTCAGAGTTCCTGGAGTCCTCCTGCACCCCTATACCAGGTGAGCTTTCTCAGCATGCCTGTGCTGGCTGGAAAACCTGGCTGGGAGCTTCCCCTGAAATTAGCTCCATTATGCAGAGGGAAGGAAAAGACTGAAGAAAAAGGTAAATCACTCCAAATTGGTAGGTGGCAGGTTTAATAAGCAAAAAGACCTTAACTATGAGGCTTGTCTAGGGCAGCCACAAGAGAATAAGTTTTCCAGACCCACCTGCCAAATCGTAAATGTTTATATAGGCTTCAACTAGGTCCAGACAGTACCCAACAGGTTGAACAGGGTTCGGTCATGTACCAAGTGCAGATGATCTCATTGCCACATGACTATTTTTCAAGGTTGTGTCCTTTGGTAGCTTGTAGGGAGTAAAATCAAGCACAACACACATTGAAAGCATGGGGAATGAGTGGACCAAGTGCCTTGGTCCAGCCTGCAGATGAAATCAGAAGTCACATCTTCTTGAAGACCTTCCCCAACAGGCTGTTTCTGTCAGTAAGCCAGCAAGAAGAATCTTTCATAAAATTACAAGTCCCATTTCCCTTGCCTTAAAATGTTACCAAGTCAAGGGATTCAATAGAAGCAAGTGAGAATCTGCCCACGCCCAGGGGGATGATTTTACCAGGAGGTGGGATATTGAAGATCAGCTTAGGGTCTGTGCCCCACAACATGTGAGAATTACTTTACTCATTCGCTTAGTGAGAGTTGCTGATTTGTTTTTATATTTGTTTGCTTGTGGAAAGAACTACAGAACAATTATGAACCAAAGAATTTCAAAAAATGTGCTTGTTGTATTCAGAGAGCGAGACACCAAATGCTGGAGACTTTCTGGGTTCCAAAGATGTTATATATTGGCCACGGTTTTACCTGACAGGGGCGAAGTCTCAGAGTGTCCTAGGACACTACACCCGTCAGGGCTTCCAAGTGAGAGCCGCGCCTAATGCTTACAGCCCAGCCCTTTTATTTGCAAGCAGCAAGCAAACTTACAGAAGTGGAAGTTGCAGTCATCTTGCAGAGCACAAGGGATAATTGCTGGGTACCTAAATTTTCTTGTGAAAACTCCCTAGTTCCTAATCAGCAGGCTCCAGGTGGCTAGCTATCTTTCACTCTACTTTCATAAATCACTGTGGCTCCATCTTGGGGAGGGGGTCTGTCCGGCTCCAGCTGGCTAGCTATATCTCTTACTCCCCTTAGCCCTTTGATCT
>PVIA01008522.1:0-70794 GCA_004024845.1 Tonatia bakeri | reverse complement strand
GGGGGGGGGGGGGGGGGGGGAGGAAGTGAGTCTCCATTAAACACTACGCACGGCAGCCTTAGCTCCTGGTGCCTTGGTGGCCCCAGGCACATCTCTTGGGTCTGCATTCTTGAGCTGGCTTGGGTTTTGAGTGCTGCAGCAGCTACAGAGAACTCATTCAAAGTACCTTTCTCAACTTGCTCCACCCTATGATCACAATGGCAGACAGCAAGGGGGAGAGAAAGAGAAGCGATGGCCTGGAGTCACGTGGAGAGTCTGAGTCGCCATAGCAGGGAAACAATAGCAGCCTTGGTGGTGCTGATGGAGGCCTAGACCCGCTTCCTCTGACAGCTGGAGTTCTTTTTAGACCTCAGAAACTCTGAGCCCCTTATCTGACTATGTCTGGATGAACAGCTCAGAGGAAAAGGCTGAAGAAGTGTGTAATCAAGCAACTGTTATACCTGCGTATGTGTGGAACCAGCTTTTGTAAGGGAGCTGCCACAGAGCAGGTGGCTGTGAAATAGGAGCATCCAGGAGGACAAGTGAACACCCTCCCACTAGCACGGCGGTGCAACAGTAGTAGTGATTGCTGTTTGTCCAAGGGTTGGTTTAGAAACGTAAATAATGGTGCCAGTTATAAAAGTGCTACAGCCTCTGGACCTGGCTGATATATAGACTTTTAAAATAGCACCTAGTTCCCTGAAGAGTTCACTAGGTAGGCTGGTTTACCATCAACTTACTCACTGTCAACATTTTCAAACCTGTAAAAGTAGCTTTTGAAGTTTTCCTTAAGTTCTGGCTGGTGTAGCTCCGTTGATTGAGCTCTGGCCTGCAAACCAAAAGGTCGCTGGTTTGATTCCAGTCAGGACACATGCCTGGGTTATGGGCCAGGTACCCAATTGGGGGTGTGCAGAGAGGCGACCGATTGATGTTTCTCTCACACGTCAATGTTTCTCTCCCTCTCCTTCTCCCTCCCTTCCTCTCTCTCTTAAAAAAAGAGAAAATTTTCCTTAAAACATACAAAACTTAGCTGAGCCACCATTCACTGTTACATTTGCATGAATATGATAGCAACTTCTCACAATCATGTGCACTCTAAGTGACTACAGGTTATATCAGAAATTAATTGGCTCCACAATGAGACCATGAACCGGCCAGGCCCATACTGACCAGCCCTCCACCCCTGTTACCTGGGTTCACTTCCAAAAACAAGCCACCTACACGCAACCCCATGTCTTGTCGGCTCTGCTTTCAGAGAGGAGGAAGTGAGGCTAAGACAGCGTTTCTCGTATCTCTCGCAGTCCCCACTCCCAGCCCTGCTCCCCGGTGCTGGCCTCGTCCATGTCCTTGATGTAGCAGTTCAGTGTAATGCTTCCATTCTTTTCCCATTGTCCTCCTTCATTCTGATATCCTGTCTGGCATCCTAACACCTTATTTATTCCTGATTTTTAGCCTGTTTTTCTCATTCGAGCCTAGTGTACTGATACCCCAAATCCCTTCAAATCCGCAGCTATAAAAATGCCTCAGTTCTTTCTCCTTTGCATTCAAATGCTCAGTAATTTCAGTGGATTTAAGCCCAGGAGAAGTGAGTGCCACATTGTATCTTTAATTAGGCACTTTTCAAATCTCCTATGGTATGTACAGTTTGGATTGCTAAATTATACCAAAAGCATTTCATGTGAAGGAGGTGTGATGATTCATAAGTCATGGTTTCTAAATCACTTTAAAAGTCTAGAAAGAAAGGCATTTTAAAAATATACAAGGATAGGCAAAAGTAGGTTTACAGTTGTTTATATGGAAAAATATATAATACAAGAATCAATAATAATGCAAGAATAAACTACACTCTGCATACCCACAACTGTAAACCTACTTTTGCCTACCCTTGTACAGTAATCCCTTTAATAACAGACGTTGCCTTAGCTGACAGATTAATTTCTAATTAGGGCCAATGTCCAGCTAAGCCTGGGTAGGACGCACCTACTGTGGTCACTGCACTTCAGCAGCACAGACCGCTGCAGGTCACCCATCTGTCCACTCATAAACACTCGCCAGGTATTTACCACGTGTCAGGACACTGCGCCAGGCTGTACTGACTGAAAAAACCACCTCTGGGCTGCTCGCATCTCACTAGTGTGTGCATGTGGGGGTGGCGGTTTGATCAGTACGCAGACATTTATAATGTGCAGAATGCCATTTAAGGAAGAAGCAAAGTGCTGGGAGGGTTTAGAAGGAGGAGAGAGCACAGCTAACTGGCAGTTCAGCAAGGCTTCCCAAAGGGGTGGTGTTTGGATGAAGCTGGAAGGGGAAATAGAATTTTAATACAGTTTTTATTCTGGAATAAGTTAAGATATATAGAAAGTTACAAAAATAGTACAGAAGGTTCTCATATATCCCTCATTTAGTTTCCCCATTCTTAACATCTTGCATTTCCATGGTGCATTTGTTAAAACTAAGAAACCAATATTGGTACATTACCATTAATGACACTTCACACTTTTGGGGATGTCACCAATTTTTTTCTATTAATGTCCTCTTTCTGTTTCAGGATCCAGTTCAGGTAACCAGGTGGCATTTCGCTGTCATGGCTCCACAGTCTTCTCTGGTCTATGAATGTTTCTCAGTCTTTGGTTGTTTTTATGACCTGGGCAGGCTTAAAGTATACTGAGCAAGCATTGGGTAGCACATCCCCCAGTCTGGATTTGCTGGTGTTTTTCTCGTGGCTAGATTAGAGTTATGGTGTTTGCGGAAGAACAACAAGAAGAGCAGTGTTCTCTTTACCACACCCTGTCAAGGGGCACCTGATATCTGCATGACATCCTGGGTGCAGTTAGCCGAGAAGAAACATTTTAACAGGGAAATCGCTTCACAGGCAAAAGGGCCTACACACAGTGTGCTTGTAACAAGACTACAAGCAAGCCCAGGTGGGGTTTGCAAGGAAGTAGTGGGAGATAGGCCGTGGGTTGGCATGGCACTTTTAAGTTTTTAAAAAGTTCTTATAAACAAACTTTTTCAAAGTTTGACACCTCATGGTAAGGTGATTGGGTCGATATAGCCCCCATCAAAAAGCGAGAAAAGTGAGGCCCAATGAAGCAGGAGGATGGCGCCAACAATGGCAGAGCCGGGGCTTAGCCCCAGTTCTCCTGATTCCCACCCCACAGTCATTTGCTCCTCACCTTCATCACCACCTCTTAGAAGGGCCCATGGAGCAATTGCTGGGAGCGATGGAAGAGCGTGAGTCTGATGAATCTGTTTCGGACTCCCTCATGTTCTGTCAAAATCTTTCATCCCAACAGTGCTCACAAAAGCCAGGCAGAACAAAGTCAACATTTACTTCCAAAGAGACCGAAGCTCTTCCTTGCAGGTCTGGGGAAGTTTTCTTCCATGCTGCTATTTCACGCTAGTGCTTGCTGTGGCATATATCGCTAAAGGGAATACACCACTGTGATTCTCAGTGTGGAGGGTCTGCCATGTAGTTCCTACCAGCAAATGTTTACTAGTGCATTCTATGGGTCATCAAGGAAATATGAGAGATGCAACTCTTTTGGAACTGGAAGTTAACTATTGGTGTTTTTTGACCCAGGAACAGATTGAGAGGAGATGAGAAAGTTCAGAGGAATTTCTCTTACCTTCTTTCCCAAAGGACTCTGGGACTTGCCCTGTACTGTGTCCAGAGGGAGCTGCAGTTGGCTAATTGGGAAGTTCCCTTTCCACGCCTTGTTAGATTTAACATTCACTCGTTTATTTTGCAAACATGTGTCATGTACCCGCCATGAGTCTGGATTTGTTAGGCAACAGGGATGTACGATTGATAATATCAAGGTAGCTTCTTGCTTTTAAGAAGCTCACCAGCATGGAAGAGAATAAAATAAACAAACTCCATAGGCGAGAGTAACAGCCTGGGCTTCATAGAAGAGGTGATGCTGGAGCTGGGCCTTGGAGGACCACAAGGAGCTTTCATGGTGGAAACAGTATACACAAAAGCATAGCGGAGGAAAGCAGCACGGCGTGTCAGGGGACGTGGGAGTCATCCGGTGCTGCTGCAGCAGGACAGAGGGTGTCGGGAATAGCGGGAGATGGAGCAGAGCACAACTCCTGCTCCAGCCTCCATCCAGCGCCGTCCCATGGGGGATGTGCCCCCTCCACACAGAGCTCTAGGAAGAAGTCCTCCAGCATTTTACCTGCTATGGTGACGTCCTTTAGACTGCCAGGCACTTGGACCTTGAGGGTTTTGCCTGACTTCCCATTATTGGAACTTGATCTTAGAAGTACATAGCCACAGTGCCTAATCCCTTTAAATGTGTTGAAAGCATAACAGCATTTGGTCTGTGATCGGCAACAGATTCTCTTGCAACTAATTTTTAAGCAGCTCAAGATTGAGTGGAAACATCCCACTGTACTTAATGTAGTGTTCCCGCAGAAGGGGCGGTTTCTGGGGGGAGAGGGCAGGAAGCCTATCTGTTGATATTTGAGACTCACTTGTTCACAGAGCTTTGTCATTATAGCGTGTCACATGGCTCTCTTACAGTTTCAAAGCCATCAAATGCTAAAGAAAACAGGATTCGTCCAGCTCTGATCTCATATGTACGAATTCCAAGAGCAGCCTCCCAGAAAATAAAAGTTTTTATACAGCAGAGTGGATGTGTTCATGAAAGATATATTGTTTATTTTCTTGGCACAGACTTAACTCTAAAATGAGATTACTTAATTGAAGAAAACATTTCCTGACATGCTGAGAAGCAACATTTGAACCAAATCTCCTCTCTCTTAGATTAAGTCTAGGGTGGATGTGTTCTAGGCTATTTAATCCATGTGAATCTCAAACAAAATCATTTTAACTACTGAGGCATTTCGTTGGTAAGGCAAAGTGTAACTCAATACTGTAGGCAACAGCTTGTAATCAATTATGATTTTTAGTTGGGAAAGTTCCTGGGGTCTGTCGTTATAGTAGTAGTTTATTTATTTATTTATTGGCACAAAAACCCTTAAATCTGGAAGCATTCAATTCAGTTTTTCATTGTACTAGGCTGCTCCTGACTTTGTTTTGCAGGGTAACTTAGCTTATGTTTTAATGGTTCTTTTAATGTTTTTTATTAGAACTTTGGACTCAGCATCACAGTATGTGATAGCATCTATTATTTATTACTACCTATATCATATATAGTATAATATATAATGTTTTATTACATATAGTATAATATAGTATTATTGTATATAGTACATTATAGTATACTATACTACATTATTATAGTATATTATATATTATTATCATATATTAATATTATCTATTATATATAGTAATAGTCACACCATTAAAACTAGTCTATGTATGCATAGTAGAAGCATCTAGTTGTTCACAAAAATACCTTACCTCTTTCTTTCTTGGCACATGAGTGCTTCATTAGAACAGACTTCCCAGTTTTCCTACATGTTGGGTAAGACCATGTGATGGAGTTTTCACTACAATGTGTGAACAAAAGTGATGTTTGCCACTTCCAGGGCCTTATATGTTGACCTTATAATGCCTCCTCTGTAACCTCCTCCTGTGTCTTCCTGCTGGCTGGAATTTGGGTGTAGACACTCAGCTCTGACCAGGTGAGTAAAGACAATGCCTTAGGACAATGGTACAGTATAATGCAAGGAACTCGGGTGCCTGAATGTTCAGTGGAGCAGAGCTGTGCTGCTCACCTGGATTGCTCACCTTTGAACTATGACATGTGAGGGAAATAAAGTCCCCTATTCTTTAAGCCACATTAGGCAGGGTTCAATCAGAGAAGCAAACACACAGATAAAAGTGTGATAAAAGTGAGATAAACTTGTGATAAAGGATTTGTTACAGAGAGTTGACCTTAAGCAACTGTGGGAGTTCCCATAAGACTGGCTGTCTTTGTGACTGACGCTAGAAATCGAAGTCCTTAGGGTAGGCAGCTGAGAAGGGAAGGTGAGTGCAAAGCAGAGTAGAGCAAAGATAAGGTGGAACCCACAAGCATAAGCTGGCCATTTGGGCTGCTTCTGACCTTGATGGTAGAGTATCTGCAGAAGTTGATGTCTTTTATCGTGCACTTAACACACACCTGGCCCAGGAGTCAGAGAAGCTGAAGAAGAACCAGGAGAAGGCGGAGGAGTTGCAGGTGTGGCCACTGCATCACACTAACGGGTTGAAGCAGGAGAGGAACAGCGGCTGCTGCTCCTCTGCACTGCAGACCTCACTCAGCAGTCTCTCTGTGACACACTCTAAGTGGAAACATACAGGGAGAGAAATTCTGGGAAACAGAGTTCATTCTAGCCGTGCTGACACATTACAAAGCCACCACAGTCAGCCCCTTGTCAACTTGCACTACTCCTTAAGCCATATTTGATTTCCAAATGAAAACTGTAACTAAGTCATGCTTCAGCCTGACATGATACAACCATCACACGTACAGCCAAAACACAGCGATTCCTCGGAAAAGTTTCAGAGCCCCCCCCTTTTTTGTTTTGGATGATGTTAAGTCTTCTAGCTGATTCATAATCCCTATAACTTAAATATTGGAGTATAAAGTTAAGTACTATATAAAACATTTCAGGTTAGGTGATATGGGGACGAGGAAGGGGAAGAACACAAACATGTTTGGTTAATGCATATACAAACATATAAATGTCACAATAAGGAAGCAACACTCAAACTGTTACAGTCCTCATTTATGCAGTGGTCACATGGCCATCACTGGCATATATCATTACCTTCTTCCACTACCCGCTCCATTTCCCCCGAGCAAGTACTTTAGTTGGTCATGGTTCCTGGCCTGGTGGGGTGACTCTAACCTTCATTTTTGAAGTGTCTGGGTCACGAGCAGTTCTGTTTCAGTTGGGACATTTTAGTTTTCCATTGACTTTAATTCTTTAATATAGGAATACTAAGAGGTGCTCCAGAGAAGCTACTGAATTCCAAGTGTAATGTTCCTTAGCCCTATTGTGTACTAATCTCCATTTCCCCGTGATCATCACAGTCGCTGGAGCTAATACAGTAACACTCTTCTTTACTTTTTGAGTCACTGGCATAAGGAGCACAAGGCGTTCGGGTGGCAGTTCAACTTCCAGTTCACTGGGATCATTGTTGTGTTCCTTGGGGGAAGCATTTTCCACCTTTAGTTCCTTTTGAAACAAAAACTCCTAAACCAGGAGAGCCCAATTGCAGGGATAGAAATAAAAAATGTTTCTCATGATTCAGTAGGAGTGATAGCAGTAAGGGTCACCCCATTTCACCCCTTGATTCTCAGTCCCATGAATCCTGGCTGTGTGAGAAAAATTGCCATATACTGGACATCAGTTTAGAGATATACTATATCCTGGAGGACATTGTCCCCAGCCCTCCAGGGTATTGTGACCTAGCTGGCACCATAACTGAGTCTTCAAAAGGCTCTTCCACTGCTCCATTTAGCCAGATACTCTAAAATACTGGGGAACATGATAGACTATGGAATTTCATGAGTATGGATGGGCCCACTGCTGCAACTCCATTTGCCATGAAATGGATTCCTTCGCTGGAAACAATGTTCTTCAGAATGCCACGGCAGTAGATAAGACATTCTAGAAGTCCAAGGATAGTGGAGGTAGAAACAGTGCAGGCATGGAAGGCAAGATGGGTAAGTACCCATTCTAGTGAGAGCAAAGTGCTGCCCCTTGCATTGTGGAAGTAGTCTAATGTAATCAACTTGTCATGAACTAGTTGGCTGACACCTCCGGGTGATTGTGCTGCTCAAGGGCTGCTGGAAATTTGGGCACTCAGCAATGGCTATAGGCAAAGCAGCCTTGGCAAGTGAAAGTCATATTGTTGAGTCAATGCATAACTTTCATCCCTTCATCCCTACCATGGGCACTTCATGAGCCCCTTGGGCAATGCCAAGAGTAGGTAGAGAAGAATGCTGATTATGTCCATAGAACGGGCCAGCTTCTTCACTTGGGGTCCCTGTTCCATGGGTATTCACATGACACAGACATCTCACACTCTGGGCCCTTTCGGAGATGTCTATTCCAAAACCTCTTCATCAGATCAACCATCTTCTAATCATGCTTCTTCTGTTCCCCTGACCAACCTGCAAAACCATTAGCTGTAGCCCGTGAATCATTGTAGATCATACCTCTGTTTATTTCTCCTTCCAGTGATAGCAGGTGGTACAAACTGACTTGCTGGCCTAGGACACCTACCATTGGGTATTTCCAAAGGATTCTACTATACTTTCGGGAAACTCGAATCAAAAAATAGTTTTTAGCTTATCTTTGGTTCACAAACACTAGTCCTTGAATACCATGCCACTTACATATGCACCCTAACACAAAGTCATGGTAGGCAGGTGCTCCATCAATATTTGGACAATGAATGGATAGCCCTGGCACTTGACCATGCTACTGCGGAGCCTATTAGAAAGCAGCCAAATGCTGAATGAGCTTGTGCATCTGCTCAGCAGCTGAGATTGCGTAACACATGAATACTTACAGCCACAAGCCTGTTCTGATCACCTAATATGTGCCCAGTTATTATTCCACAGTAATCTTTTTATACCAATTGTTGAGCTAGGTTAATTTTAAAGACACATGACATCAATTATGTAACATTACATTTTTTGTTCAGGTTAAGCACATGTGTATATCTGGGCCTGGAGTCATAACTACTGCCTCAGAAGTGCTCAAATGGGAAAAAGGAATTTTTCATTTCCTAACTAATTATACACGTAGATTGCTGAAGCAATGTGCTCTTAAGCTCTGGGAAGTTAAGGCCCATTTCCAACATTGGTCTTGTTCAACACTCTCAAGCTTTCCTTGATGTTTGGCACATGATAGAGCCTTGTAATAGTTGTTGAGAGAATGAATGAGTTGTTCACCAAGATCATGTCAAACACTAGTAACTCCCTGAGATACTTCAAGGAGCTGAGCTATAGGACCAGAGGCAGTACAGCCTAGTAAAAGAGCAGTGAGCCAGGGCCAGGACAGCTGAGTTCTAGCTTTAGTTTTATCACTGCCTGGTTCCATGACCTTGAGGACATCTGAGAGTTGAATAGCAGCCTTGAGAGGCCTCTGATACTCAAAGATGTTTTGCTTAGACTGCACAGTGCTCTAAAAACAAAACTATGTTTGGATGAGTTTTGGAACACACACTCTCTGGGTATTGCTATAGTTGCCACCCCTTCCTATCACCTTTGTGCATTTGTACTCCTGGTCTGACCCCTGGAGCCAACTCCAGCTCTGACGTTCTCTGAGTTCAAGGGATTGGAGTGTAAAGTGCCATAAAGGCAGGAGTTTGAGCCTCTTTTGATCACCGCTGAATGCACAATCCTAGAACGGTGTCTGGAATGGAATAAATGCCGTATTAAGTGTTTGTTGAATGAATGCATTCATGCATGAAAGTGAAGCAGACCCATGTAGAAAGGGAGAAGGGGGAGCATGTCAGGAGATCACTGTCTCCGATGTGGGTAAGTTTGTTCTGCATTTGAAAGGGAACAGGAAGGTTTCTGGTCTCTGCTTGTCTGGGAGGTCTCAGATTGAGTGCCACTAAGAGAAATAACACCTCTGCAAAAAGCTTCCATCATCAAATAATATGAGTTGGTTTAAATATTAACTGCCCTTGCTCAGGAGCCTCTCTAAGCAAAACTGGCTGCTTTGTGCAGCCTGTGGGGCTGTGGGCACTGTTAGGAGCCTTGTTCTGGAGGCCTCTGCCTGAGCTCGTAGCCAGTCTCCTGACCAAGGCAGTGCTGTCTTACTACAGGATCCAGCTGAAGAACTTCCTGTGAACTTCCTACTATGTGTGTTTAAAAATTCCTTTCTGAGAGTACAACCCCACAGCACTGCTGTTAACACTCAATAAAACTTTTTTTTCTCGGTGGCTGTTAAACTTTAACATCAGGTTATACTACACATCAGCAGAATATTCCACACAGGCCTTCCTTGCTAAACAGAACGTTAGTCCCTCTAACTCGTCAGCTTTGGGGAGAATACAAAGCCCACCCCCTTTCATAGCCACCTGGGGAGAAACTCTGCTAAAACAACATTTCTGGTCCTTCAGAAACAGCCCTTCAGACGAATGAACAAGATGAAATTAGAGACTTGAGGCTTAAAGAAACAGTTTTAAAATTAGGAAAAAAATGCCGAATTACTCATAAGGCATGCATGCTATTTTCTTATGTTTTCCCAGCTCTGATAGTTTGTAGTACAAATCTTTAATTTATGAATTAGAAATGTAAATAACTTGACAAATTTTGTCTGACACATCCAGATTAATATTTGTCTTGATTTCAAGAAGAAAAAAACCCCATGTTTCTTCTGACAACGAGAGAGGACAGAGCAAAGAATTTTCCTGGTCTCATAATTTAAAACGGCGATGTTGATCATGGCCTGGAAGCTGAAGGTCTCGATCTGAGCTCCAAAGCCCACTGGTCCAGTGACATCTCATTTAAAACCCAGATGCACAGGCAGCATCTGGCCTGTGCGGACAGACCTGCTGATGAGCAGGGCAGTCCTCTCTGAGCGTGCTCAATGGGCGCTGACAGCAGGCATTTCTCCACGGCCCACAGAGCAAACCCCTCTTCCCCACACTGGACGTTTTACTGGAAGCCAGAGTTTCTGCTTTTGATTTCACTTGTGATTTGTAGATAAATGAGCCTAGATGCTTTCGCTCTGCGCGGCCTCCCCATCAGGGCACAAAGTCCAAGATGTCTTGGGAAGATAAACACGCAGAAGAATCTGGGCCCTCAGGGTCAGAGGCTTTGCCTTTGTAAATCAGACCCTGAGACAGTGCAGCACCGTGTCTTGTCCTCACAAAGGATGAGTTTGGACCGTGAGCTACAGAAAAGCAAGTCTGAGGTTTATTTATGCGTCTCTGGCTTATCTTCATATGTTATTATCTTTACAAAACCGTCTGATTAAAAATAAGGATGGAAATTCATTTTAAAAGAAAGGGAGAATAATTTAGTAGACTTCCAGTTTAAAACAAAAACGATCATCTAATATTACTCCAACCATGTAACGTCACACGGTAGCTTTGAGGACAATGGGAGAAATCAGAGACTAGTTTATAGATCTGTACCAGCTTAAACAGATCTGGGCTATCCATGGGCAGTTGAGGCATAATGACTTTACCTTTTTATTTGTTGCACGTGGAAAAATTGCTCTTTATTATTATCATCATCTTCTCCAAATACAACACCTCCAAATACAACAAATGTCCTCCATACCTGAGCTTATTTGTTTCTGGCACCAGAATGAGTTTACAGCCTGAAGAAACCAGCAGTGATGGAGAGGCCTGTGCCAAGGACGCATGATGAGAGTCGTTACCTGGAATGTACGCTGAGAGAAGCTCCATCTCCAGGGACAGGAAGTCATAGGAGTTTCAGGTATGGTAAAATTCTTAAGGTGAGTTTTTCTTTTTAATCCTCACCTGAGGATATGTTTATTGACTTTAGAGAGAGAGAGGAAAGGAGAGAGAGAGAAAGAGAGAAACATAGATGTGAGAAAGAAACATTGATTGGTTGCCTCCCATATGAACCCTAAATGGGGATTGAACCAGCAACCTAAGCAAGTGCCCTGACTGAGAATTGAACCTGCAGCCTTTTAGTGTATGTGACCACAGTCCAGTCCATGGAGCCACTCTGCCAGGGCAAGGTGGTTCCTTTTTAATTCATTTTTATATTGCTGATAGAAGCCCATCTTGCACAAAATTGGTGTCAGGAAGATTCTGTGGAGAAGGTAGGATTTCCAAATTTGGAAGTAGGATAAAGTTTACCTTCAAAAACTCTTAAAGAAAAGGTAAGCTTTTCTTTCACTCTCTTTTTGTGTCTTCTCTTTAAACTTCCCTCTTTAAAGAAAAAAGCAACTCTCTCTCAATTTACTTTAAATCCTTCTTCACTAATCTGGATACTCCACTCTGCTTCTCCTTCTTCCTGGAAAGGCTTATTTCCTTGGGGCAGCATTTCACAGACTTGTTTCAGAAACAGGTCTGGAACGTCCATCCTGGGAGCCTTCACCGTATTACCATCTGAACTGCTTTATGTCTGAATTGTGCTGTCTGTGTAATTCAAACTGGGCAACTATATGATTTTGAGTGAACCATTTTGGAATGCTGACATTGATTAAACATGATTGAAAAAGTCATAAATAGTCCAAATTGTTAGTCTGGGTTTGTAAATAAGAGCATGAAGTGTAAGAATTTCCATAAGAAACATGGAACATGAAGGAGCTCCCAAACTTTCAGATCGTCATATTGCTAAGTTGCCCTGGCTCTGGCCTCGTTTTCTTGCTGAAGGGGCTCCCTCCTCGTCACTCTGAAAAGATACTGGGCGCCGTGACTCTCAGCTGCAGCTCTAATTAATTAGCCTCATCTTGCAGAGGGTTCTGAGGAATGTCATGATGGATTAGGAAATTATGAAAATCACATGTGTTTCACACTAGAACTAAACCCAAGATGCATGAGACCAAGGCTTTAAGAAAAAAGCGGCGCCTCTTGAGGTGTGTTCAGCATCAATGGCCTTCAGAAACGCACCGGGCAGAGTTCTGCAATGATGCAGCTTTTTGTTTAGCTTTTACTTTTGTCAAACGTGCATGTGCCCTCAGGTGTGCATGTGCCCTCAGGTGTGCATGTGCCCTCAGGTGAGGGGTGAAGGTGTGGCGCAGGCTTGCTGGAAAACAGAAGCCTCCACCCTCCGTCTCTCCCTCTTCCCACTGTCTGAAGGCAAACCTGCCCGACTTTTCCAAAGAGTTATCTTGGTATTTATATCCATATCTCTAAGTCACATGCATGTATTGCTACTTCTTAAATATTCACTTTTAAATATTAATTCCAATAATGGAAGATAAGAATTTAACACTCTTATCCCTTCCCACCACCCATATTCACATGACCATCGCCCTCCAACTGTATACTCCCTCATAGTTTTACATGATTGGTTAGATCAATCTATGTGTTCCCATTTCCTGACCATTTAAAATGCTATTGATAGCTGAGCTAGGTAGTATACTATGATTACTTTTCCTTTTCTCCACAATGTACTGTTTTCCCTGCATTAATAATTGTGTTGCTTTTTTTTCTTTGCTTGGTTTTCTATATGTTTATCATCAAATAAGCAACAAACTCTCTTCCATTTATGGAAATTGCCTCTCAGTGGTCTCAAACACATTAGACATACTGTCAGAAGTCACCCCTGGAGCCATTCTAATCTTGGTTGCTTGGCCCCCAGGCTGGTTAGACGTCTGTTGTTCTGGGATTTTCCTTCACTATCATCTTGGGAATTACCTTAGTCTCTGTCTTATGATGAATTCCCTGTTTTTTGATCGCATGCATTTCTCTTTCTTGATTTATCCACTTGTTTTGGTGGAACACATCCTCCAGTAGCTCTCTGAGAAAGGGCACATGGTGGTAAATATGTTGAGAATCACATTTCTGAAAATATCTTTATTTTGCCACTTTACTTGATTAATGTTGTCACTGGTCATAAATTCTAGATTGGAAATATTTTTTTCCTCAGAAATAGAAGATATTTCTTCTTGGCCTTCATATTTCTAGTGTTGCTGTTGAAAAGTCAGATGCTATTCATATTCCTGAAATTTTGTACCTATTTTTAAGGCTCTTCTCTTTGTCCTCCTGTGTTAAAATTTCACAGTGATGAGCCTGGGTGAGGATCTTTTTATCCGTTGTGGCCGGCACCTGGGGGGTCTTTGACTCTGCCGACTGTAATGAACTACCGGGTGATCTCTCCCTATTTGTCCTCTTTGTCTCTTTCTGCGACTCCGGCACAGCAGTTGAGGGGTGTCCTAGGCTAGTCCTCTAAATATCGTAGTGTTTCTCTCCTATTTTATATCTCTGTTCTACCTTCAGGGGTATTTATGCAACTTCTTTTTTTAAACTTTTATTGAGATTTTCATTTTTATGTCCTACTTCTAAGCCTCTGGAGATCCTTATATTTTTTATATTACATCTTGTTCTTGTTCATGCATGGGATAGTCATTTGTAAACGTTTTTATCTCTGTATAATATTTTCTTCCAAGTCATATATTTGCTTGTTGATTTGGCTTCTTTCTTTCCTATTAGGAGTCTCCTTCAGATGTTGGTGATCTTGGCTGTCTGTTCATGTGTGAGAGCAGGTGCTACAAAACTGATAGGAAGCTCTGCATGTAGCAGGGCTTGTCAAACTCTGAGCTTTACAGTGGGGTGATCTGGCTAGGCCATTTCATAGGTGAACCCCTGATGTCAATCTCTGGGTCTTTTTTCTTAAGCTGGCTACATTCCCCCAGAGAAGTCTCTTTTCATTAGAAGGGCAAAATACAGTGGGGTTAATTTCACCAGTGTGTCAGCTTTCACTTATTCACCCAGTTTTCAGGACATTTTTCTCCCTTGATGATTCTTGTTTTTCCCAAGTTCAACAGATCTTTGTCTTGTCCCCTTCCAGGAATAAGTTTCCAGTGTGCTGGAATGGTGGAGGAGATAGGATCTCACTGCTTCTTAAACAAGCTCAGCCCATCTTCTGGATTCTAGACCCACCGTTATTCCTACTTCCAGACATAGCTGGTACCACCAGTTCTAGGCCTTTGGGGATTTTATGGTGTAATTTGGATTTCCTATCAGCTTTTCCTATTTTCTCGGGTCTGCTAAGCCATTACCACTCCTCCAAATGCTTGTCAGCTCCTAAAATGTTGTCAATGTTTCTCTTCTTCTCTTTATTTTCCTTTTTTTTTTTTGTATGTTTGTTTAATGCCTTATTTGCCACTTCAGTGGGGTTTTGGAGGGAGTGGAGGCAAATGTGTGTACATAACTAGCAATCTTTAACTGGAAGATCATTAGGAATGAGATTTTTTTTAAAGAAAAAATAGAATTAATGTTCTACAGAGTAAGCTTCCCTGTGTGCCTGACGTACATACTCATACAGTCTAGGGCCTACTGTGATTTGCTAAATTAAAAGGAAAATAGTGCCTTTGTCAGTTCTTTCCAGCATCACATCTGTAGGTTGAACCCTTGATTCATATCACCACCATGCTGGCTAAGGAAGTCCTATGCCCTTGGGCTTGTACTGACAATCCAAGAGTCTCAGGGAAGAGTTCAGGCTCTTATTTTAACATTCCACCCTATTCCCTTATGGCCAGTTGCTGGATAATTAGTGGAGAGCCTACAAATGGGAGGGGGTCCTTAACTGGAGATGGAAGAGGAGGCCCTGAAACTCCAAGAAATCCATTCCCTCCCCTGCACAGTGGCATAGCCATGGGATTGCCCCTCTGCCTGTCCTTTCTGACTTCTCCTTTCCCTGGTCTCCTACATAACTCTGGGGCAGAAGGGGAAGCACATACTTTATTAGCTAAGGACTGCCCAGCCTATGCGGTCAGGGACCAGAATTCTGCCAGGTCATTATCCTCAGAAGCCAAGTGGATGACCACATCCCTGCCAGGAGATAGCTTAATCTGCCTCTCATTTCCACCACTTTTTTGGAAGAGGCAAAAAGAAAAAGGGAAGATTTATAACATTTTTAAAGCTAAGAGCTCCCAAAAGGGTCAATTCTTCATAAGGGAGTTTATATGGGGAGCTTCCAACTACCTACATACACACATATACACACACAGAACAACACACACTCCCTTCAATGCTATTGTGTAGGGCAAATGAGACCTGAGTGAATATAAGGCAAACCTGAAATGGGAAAGAATCCTAAAAATGGGATTCCATAGCCTCAAGAGAGTGTTTATGGGAGGGGGAAGGGAGGACCCTTTGCTTGGCAGGTGTGAGAGAAAGTCTTGAATGAACTGACAACATGTAGGCAGTACTTAGGATTGTCTATGCATTTACTTTTTAAAGTACCTGGTTGTGTGACCGGTGTGGCTCAATTGGTTGGGCATCATCCCACAAAGCAAAAGGTCCCTGGATCAATTCCTAGTCGAGGCACATGTCTGGGTTGAGCTGGGACAACCTTGCAAATAAAATCTTCTCTTTGCTCCAGAGGTAATAAAGTCGTAATATATGTGGCCTTTCAGGAGTAATCATCTTCAGCAGGGAACTTGGCAGAAAGGCAGCCCGACTTTGTTTCTTAGAAGCAGTGTGCACTGAAGTCTAAAATGAACTGCAAAGTACATGCCCATCTGCTGTAGATGTTGCTACAGGTGTAGGATGTTGTGATTTCTCTCCCTCTCTTTCTCCCTCCCTTCCCCATTTCTCTAAAAATAAATAATTACAATCTTTTTTTAAAATTAAAAAAATAAAATACCTGGCTCTCTAGTGTCTCGGGCTCCACATCCTGGGCATTTGTTGACTAGCTGTGTCCCAGAGACATTTCTTGCTCCCAGGATCATGGCTCCAGAGACAAAGCTGGCTTGGATGATTATTTTGGGGATGAATCACACAACTTCTTGACATTCCCTTCTTGGGTTGTAGAGTTCTGGCAAGAGTTTTCACCTAACGGGGCCTTCTTTCTCCTCTCCAGCTCACTCCCATGTTTCAAATTCAGATTTCTATCCCTTGGTCTACTGCAGAGCTCAAGGACTCAGAAACTGAAGGAATTCCTGGAGGTCCTTGGAAGCTGCTCAGGCCTGGATGTCCACAACAATGTACTTATTTCAGCTTCTCCAACAAGTGCTGCCAGCTCCATCCTGCTCCGAGGTCAGGGCAAGCTTCTTTCGGAGCCAACACCATTTTCTGCATGCATGTCTTTATACGTAATTTTCAGTAATGCTTTGCAGGCAGCTGCCTTTCTACATAGGATCAACTGCCGGAACTGCAGGAAACCACACAGGCCAGAAACAAAAAGACACTCGAGGTATTGTTGAGAGAACACATGTAAGATGTTAGAAACCACAACATCCTACACCTGTAGCAACATCTACAGCAGATGGGCATGTACTTTGCAGTTCATTTTAGACTTCAGTGCACACTGCTTCTAAGAAACAAAGTCAGGCTGCCTTTCTGCCAAGTTCCCTGCTGAAGATGATTACTCCTGAAAGGCCACATATATTACGACTTTATTACCTCTGGAGCAAAGAGAAGACTTTACTTGCAAGGGTTTGTCCCCACTCCAGCCAGGGTCATCAGCTGAGGTTTTTGTCAGAGTAGTTTTGGCCCCAGAGATTCTGCTTGCTCTTTTAAAGTGAACAAGAAACCAAAACAAACCCTATAGGGCTTGTGTCTAACAAGAAGCAGACTCAGCTAGTTACTCACTCACTCACTCACTCACTCACTCACTCACTCACTCATTATTATTGTCCAAAAGTAGCACTTACCACCTCAATATTAATTCTATGAAAAATGGATTAGCTCTGTTGGTTTTCACTCCCTCCTCATTGTGTTTCTGAACGGGAACCCCGTGCCTAGCCTAGCGCCGCACCCAGAGACCCCACTGTGCAACGACAGGAAACTTTCTTCCCACTGGCTGGGGTTTGCACACCTTATCAAACAGAAATTTTATCTTTATTAGTTTCCTATTTTAACCCAAGCTATAAACACCGTAACCATTAATAGTTTCACTGTTCAGAATATATGAATGTTCTCAAAATTGATGACGAGCTACAGCTTTGGGCGAGACCCAAGACCGCAAGCTCTCGCGTGCTCTGAGGCCCGGCAGCCAGGCCCCGGCCACGGGGGTGCTGGCTGCAGAGTGCCAACTGCTTCTGAGGGAATATTTTGAAAGGTAGGGACTCTTTGGGAATTTTTTCCATTTTGTTTTATTTTTGTATTGATTCTTAGAGTCTCTCTGCCTAAGCCAACTCTTACACAGTGATACTGTAAAAGCTTGGCAAAAGTGACCCTGAATGTTTTTCTATTAATTTTGCCCCTGAGTACCTTGAGTGAATCCGTCTGAGGGTCAGTTTTCTGAAATGGCCCTTTCTCTATTCCTCTCAGAGCTACAGTGGGGGCCAGATATCTCTTCTATGGAAGACATAAAGGGATTACAAATATAAGATCATTTTTTCTTTTAAAGTTAAGAGGAGCCCTGGCTGGCATAGCTCAGTGGATTGAGCATGGGCCTGTGAATCAGAGGGTTGCTGGTTCAATTCCCAGTCTAGGGCACACGCCTGGGTTGCAGGCTGGGTCTCCAGTGGGGGGGCACATGAGAGGCAACCACACAACAATGTTTCTATCCTTCTCTTTCTCCTTCCCTTCCCCTCTCTCTAAAAATAAATAAAAAATCTTTAAAAAATAAAAATAAAAATAAAGTTAAGAGGAGACTTATTCAGTTACCCAGTGTGTTAATTTATTTATTGCTGTGAACCAAAATCACCCCAAACTGAGCAGCTTAACACAATAAACACTTATTATCTCAAAGTCTTTGTTATTCAAGAATTCATGAGTGACTTACCTGGGTAGTTCTGGCTCAGGGTCTCTCATGAGACTATAGTCAAGTGTTGGTCAGGGTTGCAGTGATCTGCAGGTTTGAATGGGGCTGGGGAATCCATTTCCAAGATGACTCACACACATGGATACTGGCGGGAGGTTTCAGCTTCTTGGGGCACGGGCTTTTCCACAGGGCTTCTCCGGTGTGTGTGACCTTGCGATTGGCTCCCACAGAGTGAGTGATCCAGGAAAAAGCAAGGCAGAAGTCATGATGTCTTTGTGACCTAGCCTTGACAGTTACACGTTGTCATAATATGTCATTGGTTATGCAGGTCAGCCCTATTCATTGTGGGAGTGGACTACACAAAAGCATGCATTCCAGAAGAACCCTCAGGGGCCGTCTTGGAGGTTGGTTACCATACATCTGAACTATTTTGACATAACTAAGTGAATTAAAAGTGGTTATTAAGTACATGTTTGAACTCAGAATGTTGTTTCCAAACATTTCCATGCCCCAATCACAAAAGTTTCTATTATTTCTCTGAGTATCATCTGACAAATCCTGAGCATAGAAGCAGAGTTAAATACTCAGTCCTCCGAGTCAGAGAGTGATGGGTACAAATCTGGCTCATTCACTGACTTGTTTAAGCCTGTAATTCCTCATTTGCAAAATGGACATAATATAAAAGACCTTTGGGCTTCCGGTCAAGATGGAGGTGTAGGTAAACACAACTTGCCTCCTCACACAACTACAGCAAAAATTACAACTAAGCTACAAAACAAATATTACCCAGAATCATCAGAAGATAAAGCTGTGTGGAAGTCTGACAACCAAGGATTTAAAGAAGCCACATTCATCCAGATGGGTAGGAGGAGAGGAGATGCAGAGATGCTTGGAGAGGTGGAGAATCATGGAGATGCAGAACAGAAGGTCCCACATCCATGTGTGGTAGATAAAAATTGGGAGGGATACCTCAGGAGCAAGGGATCCCAGCCCCAAACCAAACCACCCAGCCCAGGGTTCCAGCACCAGGAAGATAAGTCCCCATAATTTCTGACTGTAAAAACCAGTGGGGGTAGGTGTGACAGAAGAAACTGTGGGACTCATAGGAGACCTCTCTTAAAGAGCCCACAATGGATAGCACTTACACAGACCCACACCCTCTGGGATTCAGCACCAGGGCAATGGCTGGAAGGTCACCAGTGGCATACTGGTAGAAAGTGAAGTGACTGGCATCAGGGTGAGTGTTGGCAGACAACCTCCTCCTGAGGAAAACTCCAGAGGCCAGGCAGCATCATTGTTCCCTTTCTGAGTCCTCAACCACATAGAGCCACAGAGCAATAGCATGGGTTACCCTACCCTGGTGATTACCTAAGGCTCTGCCCTATACAACTTACAGATGCACTTTTCTACAATAGGACACACTACTAACACAGGGAGTCAAAGTAATTCTAACTAATACACAGAAACAAACACAGGGAGGCAGCCAAAATGAGGAGACAAAGAAATATGGCCCAAATGAAAGAACAGATCAAAACTCCAGAAAAAGAATGGAACAAAATGGATATAAGCAACCTATCAGATGCAGAGTTCAAATCACTGGTTATCAGGATGCTCAAAGAACTCATTGGGTATTTCAACAGCATAAAAAGACCCAGGCAGAAATGAAGATTACATTAAGTGAAATAAAGAAAAATCTCCAGGGAACCAGTAGTGGAGGGGATGAAGTCGAGAATCAAATCAATGATTTGGAAAATAAGGAAGAAAAAAATTCAATCAGAACAGCAAGAAGAAAAAAAGAATTTAAAAAATGAGGATAGGCCTCTGGGACATCTCCAAATGTATCAACATCCAAATCATAGGGGTACCAAAAGGAAAAGAGGAAGAAGAAGAAATTGAAAACTTATTTGAAAAAAATAATGAAAGAAAACTTCCATAATTTGGTGAAGGAACTACACATGCAAGTCCAGGAAGCACAGAGAGTCCCAAACAAGTTGGACCCAAAGAAGACCACACCAAGATGCATCATAATTAAAATGCCAAAGGTTAAGGATAAAGAGAGAATCTCAAAAGTAGCAAGAGAAAAACAGATAGTTACCTACAAAGGAGTTCCCATAATCCTGTCAGCTGATTTCTCAAAAGAAACCTTGCAGGCTAGACAGACTGGAAATAAGTATTCAAAGTGATGGAAAGCAAGGACTTAAAACCCAGATGACTCTATCCAGCAAAGCTATCATTTAGAATGGAAGGGTAGATAAAATGCCTCCCAGACAAGGTAAAGCTAAAGGAGTTCATCATCACCAAGCCATTATTATGTGAAATATTAAAGGGACTTATTTACACTTGATGAGTAGTTTAGTTGGATATAGAATTCTAGATCGGAAGTTATTTTTTCTTAGAACTGAGAGCAGACATTGCTAATATTTATTAAGTGCACATTATTTTGTTTAACCCTCATAACTCTCTCATGTAGGCATTATTATTTTCCTTACTTGCAAGGTGAGGAAACTTAAGATTTCAGGATTATATAACCTAGAGAAATACAGCCAGAGAGTGGTGAACATGAACTCTTATCCACAATACCATACTGCTTCTTAGTAGGTGAAATTCGTCCTTGGCATTGGCCCACCTCCACTCTCTCTCTTTCTGGCCCACCTTCTAGTGGTGTTTTTGCTCCCCAATTCTTTGGTGTACTCCTGTTTCCTTAGGTATCCTCTCTTTGTGTTGATCCCATTGCTGTTATTTCTCAAAGACCTCTGCCTTCTCATGGTTCTTCTCCTTTTCCCTTTATACTCCCTGATCAAAATTTCAATTCCTTCAATGGTACTGTCTCAATCTGGGTTCAGAAGAAAAACAGATCTATTTACATAATTGAGAGCGATGCAGGAATGAATAAGGAAAGGGTTGATACATCCACCTACCACCACCACCCTCATTATTAGCATTTTAGAAAGAACTGTATCAATTCTAATTAGTTGTAGAATCAACACAGGCAGCATGTCTTGATCTGGCACACCCCTGTGAGATAAACACAGATAATTGGTCTTAGTCATTGTCCTCAGGGGTTAAAACTTTAGTTGGGTTAGTTTACCTAGAAAAATAATTGGAGTACATCATAGTTTACTTGTGTGCACTCTTTGAGGTAGTTAACAGCTTAAAGTCAGCGACTGCTTGACATCAAAAAGGCAACTTGACCTTCTAAGTACACAGAGATTTCAGAAGAAGGTGTGGACTCAGACAGGGCAGACAGGTCTGAAAGGGTTAGAAGTACCCAGAAGATACCAGAGGGCGTGTGTGGAATCTAGACAAGGGGAACTGATGAGTAAGTGTGTGCCTGCGCAGGGAGGGTTATGCGAGGTGACCTAGTGCTGCCCTAGCTTAGGTCACCAGCAGAACAGGGGTGTGGAGCAGGACCCTCCACTTCTGAAAGGCAGTGCTCCTTAAAGCAAGGGTGAGGAAATGCAGCAGCAAGTCACACCAGCTCCTCCCAGTTCCTAACCTTCCTGGCTCTCCAGGGCAAACAGAGCTGCAGGGAAAGAGGCCTTCTTCAGAGCATTGCTCTCCTGACCTTTGAAGTGTTTTTAAATGAAAGCACTTTCTCTTAATATATTTGAAAAATCTGGAAGGAATAAGATAAATCAATGCCTTAAGCTTTACCAGCTTCAAGTTCAGTCATTTTTCTTGAACCAAATTCCCCACAGTGTTTAAAGAGCAATAAGAAAGCAGAGCTGTCAGCATGGGAAGCCAGTCTTCTGGACTTCAGGACGAACTAGTGGATCGACTTTTATTCAAAACAAACAACCAACCCCTTTCCCACTTATCTTTGGCTTTCAAAACCGGCACCCAGCCCCAGACTGAAAACGCCTCCTGTCAGAGTTGGCCTTCCAGATCTCCCTCCTAAAGGGGGTGAGTCATTTTCCTTCCCCTCGGGCGCACAGTCACTAGGGACACCCCCGTCCTCAGTTGTCAGGAGGAGCGGATTTCTGGAAACGCGGACTCAGGCTCCCAAGGCCCCATAGTCCGGGGCGCTGCAGAGACACCGTCCGCCAAGCCACGGCCTGACGACCCGTGTAAAGCACGCCTGGCCTGTGCTGCTGGGATGGTAAATGTGGGGTCTGTGTTGCTTTAATCAAGCAGGACAGATACGTTTCTTGCAGACAAGCAGGTTTCCTGGGGCAGTTTGTTCCCTCAGCAGTCAGCGGAAGGACTTGGGTGGAGAGCCGAGGGCGGCGGACCGCGAGGGCCTCGACTTCCCTGGCCTCCAGGACGCCAGGCAGCTTCTGCCTTCCTGTAGGTACCTCTGGAGCGGCCCCGGGCTCATTTTCCACTCGGCTGCTTCTCGGCCGAGCTGTAAACCCAACCTGACGTGGGCTCATTAATTTGGCAGCGACTGGAAGGCTGGACCAGAGCGGCGCACCCGGGAGGCCTTTGTGCGCCCAGGGTCAGGTCAGAGGGCAACCGAAACACCGCTGAACCCTGCACGCGCTCCCGGGTGCCGGGCGGCTGGGCCGGAGCCGCTTCACCCGCCGGACCGCCCAGCTCCGGCCTCCTGCCCCGCGGCCCCGCCAGCACGGCTTCCGGAGCCCGGGAGCGCGGTGACCCGAGCCGTTCGTGGCGACTGAGCGGAGTTTGGGAGCAGGCGCGGCCAACTCGGCCCTTTCTCCAATACCCGAGCCCTGCAATAGCCGCGGGGGTCCCAGAGGGCTGGGCCGACGCTCTCCGAGGCCTCCCACCTTCGAGAGTCAGTTTCGGGGGTGCAGGCCCGGTCCTTTCCATTGCCTCCCCCTAGTCTCCGCACCCGCAGCAGACCCCGGTGCCAAACCCACGCGACTGCGGCTTGCGGCCCTCCAGGCCCGAAGCCACCCTGTGCCAGGCCTCTGTCTTTCTGTCCTCCGGTCTGGTCCTGGGGTCGCTAGAGAGTTTTCTTGAGGATTTGGGCCTGGCACCCGCGCGGCCTGCCCGTGCTATTATTTGTGCACGTGGGCAGCCTTGATCTTCTCGGCCGAGATGGAAGGGCAGCCTGTTAGCATCGCGTTCCAGCCTGGGGGGCCGAGGCGGGCGTGCGGAAGCGGCGCACACCTGGGGCGGGAGAGGAGGCGGTAACCTCAGGGTCTGTGTGGGAGATGGGTAGCCCGGAGCCCCAGAGTGCGCCCTGGCCTCTGGAGGCCGGAGAGCGCCTGCTGCACTTTCTTTCTCTTCCCCAGTTTTCTCGACTGGCAGGTTGAGGCTTGGAAGCCCCGGCGCTCGGTCCCCCACCCAACGGCTCTGTCCTTCACAAAAGCCCGAAACCCCGCGGCGGGTAAGGGGAGGGACTGTTCTGCTTTTTACAAGTGGCTCCAGCACAGATTAATTTTAGCAAGTTTCTCAAAAACAAAGCAGCCTCCTTCTGTGCCTTTAGGTGACTTTTGTGACATTTAGCAGCAAGGAAAACTATTTCCTCTGCCATTCAGAGCTAACCACGTGTAATTGGCCTAGAAGTCTGTTGTATTTTGGGGAACTGTTTGCGATATCCCATCTGTTTTCATCTCGCGGTTCAAACGAGTCTGTGTTTACCCTTCTGTCGGGGAAATTGGTTTACATGCGCAGCAATTTCGGTGCGACACCGAAATATTCCCTTGAACTAATGCTATGGGTCCGACAGGCTTTGTACTGCTAATAACCCTCCATTACGTCTGTCAGGAGACATTTACACAGCCTCCTGGTCGGTCCCATCAAGGAAATTAAGATTCTAGGTTTATCTTAACTATTTGAAAACCGATTGGTCTCTGGCGATGGCCAGAGGCGCAGACGCACCGGCAGGGTCAGGGGAGGCGGCCAAACGGCCAGGAGCAAGCGGGTCACTCAAGTAAAGCCCTGAGGCATTCTGACTTCCTGGGGGTGAGCTAGGCTGACACTGAGCAACCCCGGCAGCTTCCTTCTCCGCTTCTGCGAATGCATGTGCGTCTCTTCCCCGCTCGGTGATCCAAAGCAGCTCGGTCCATACCCCAAGCGCCAGATAGTGCAACCTTAGAGAAGCGGCGCGAACCCAGGACAAATGGGTCTCTGGCCCCACGAGTTAGCAAACTGAGGACGCACGGAGGCGTAGGTGCTCCCAGGAGGGACAAGTCTCCTTCCCAGGGCTGGGGGCACGGAAGAGGACCCCATCAGTCGAGCGTGGAGCGGCGGGCGACGTCGTGTTGGTGGGTGGCAGTCTGGCTTTGGCCCTTGGTGAGAGCCTGCCGAGGCCCACCCGGGGTGAGGAGCTGGGAGCCGCCAGGCAGCTGCGTAGGGGGCTCCTCACGCCCAGGAGTGTGCGCTGGAGCCGCGCCGCCGGTCCCAGGGCTGAGTAATCGGAGAAATTGCTTTGAAAACGTGTCCGCAGCCCTGGCCCAGAGGCCCGTAATCAGCCCCTGGCATGTGTGCAAATGCTGATTTTGCGGGTGTTACTTAATCCACGCCGGCAGTGCAAAGCCTCGGGTTGGTGGCAGGCTCACCTCCCACCGCCAGGCTTCTTCGGGGTTCTGGGGGACAGACCAGGCATCCAGGACAGGGTGGTGATACCCGAGGGTATGGCTCTGATGTTGGGGCTTCTTTGACCTACAGTTAGGTACTGAAAAAAGAATGTGAAAATAAAGCTGTTGACAGTCACTTCTGTGGCCTTAATCTGGGCCATTGTCCCAGGGTCCTGGTAGAAATTAGCCATTTCCTCTGCATCCCATGCTAACTTGCTGTTCAAGGGGAGGAGAAGTTGGGAGAGAAAACCATAATGAGTTACACAGCACCAAATGTGACCAAGGCCGTCTTGGTGACTGTGCAAACGGAGCAATAGTCAGTCGCTCATCTAAACCTCAATACTAGAAACAGTCAAAACTGTCTGGAAGGAGTGAGACCAGTCAAGGACACCTCTGCAAAGGAAGCCCCATAGTTCAGTCTTCCCAGTTAGAGAAGTGACCTGTGCTATCTCCATTAGGGCAAAGGCCTGTTTGTGCAGGAGTGCAGGAAAGCAAAGATAAAGCGCTCATCTTTTCCAAAAGTAGAAGGAAATAGGCTCACACACCCCTCCTCGTGCTGGCCAGACTGCAGTTTCCTCCACTGACTTCTAGTCCTTATTCTGTTTTACTTATGTAGCATCTATGGAGAAAAAGAAGTGAAAATTCCAACCTACCTGCCCCCCCACAAAAGGAACAAAAATCTAGATTTATATAACTACTTGTATATAGGTCTAAATAAGAGGCAATCTCTCTTTTCACATCCTTGGACATTTTATTCTGTGGCATTTTCAGAACTTCCTACAAAAAACAATTCAACCGAGGATGTGAGAAGATCCCAGCTCTAGAAGCGAAGTTTAGTCAGTTAGTGATGAACAGGACGGTTTGTCCTGAAAAGCAATGATTGTAAGGTTGCAATTTTGCTTCCCACTCCTGGTCAGCATAGCCACAAAGCGTGAGGAGAGGCAGCAGCATTATCTGCGAGTACAGTGCTCACATATCCAAGGCAATCATAAGCATATAATGGGGTTTCTTAGTAGAGGCTGACTGTGCCTTACCAATTGTCATTCCTTATGTTTGCTTTCTTTTGTCCTTCTTACCCGTCTTCTATAACCAACTAAACTGACATCGAAGAGACTCCTCACACAATCTGTCTTTGAGAGACTGCTATTTGCACGGAGCTGCACTGGCAATACTGAGAGGGCTCAAAAGGAATAGATGTGTCTCCTGCCCATTGGGAGCTTCTAACTTGCTCGGGGAGAAGAGACTTAGAAAACTTAGGGTCTTCGTATGCACTAAGGAATAGGAAGGGCCTCTACAGTATTGTTGAGGGAACAGAGTGAGGAAGTTACCGGTTTCTTGGCAACACCATTGGAGCACAAAGAATGGCACAGGCCACAGGAATCTCTTTGGGGCCACTCAAGTGGTGTTTGGGTCATGTGGGAGAGAAACTAGACCAGGAGACTGGGAAGCCAGCAGCCAGATGGGGCCTGGCTCAGCTTTGTGCGTTCCCCCTGCGCCTTCTGCTCCTATAGTGGGCACAAGAAAAGATGGAAGGACAAATCTGGAATTCAGGGTGTATGTCTATGTGACTGTAGGGGTGCGGTGGGCGAGGGAAAGGTCAGAGCCATTGTCTGCTCATCCTCCACCTGCGGTGAGGTTAGGGAGCTCCGTTTTCTGCCTGTTGACGCAGAGCTACTTGCTTTGCTCTTTGCATCAACATGATGTGCCCACATGTAATCTCAGGAAAATGAACTAACTAGATTATGAGCTAGAGAATCATGTGGCTTTTTTCCCTGCTAGAATCTCGGTAGCTGCTCTAGGACAAACGTGGCCCAACAAGACTGCCACCATCACAGGATGAACCTAAAGGACTTAATTGCCTGTGAATAATTTACAGAAGTATTTGCAATTTTGTAGGCAATTTAGAAAGAACACCATGGTGGAACTGTCACTGCATTTCTAATCATTTTTGAGACCATTTTTACCTGGTGTTTGAAAGCACAAGAATTCTTTCTGCTTGAGCAAAGTGTCTGATTCTGTTACTCCACACGCTTTTGGCAGAGTTAAAAACAAATCTGGATACAGTTGCTGTTTTGAGTCTAACGTCCTCTCCTCCCACCCCCACCCCACAAACACACACTGTGTTTGGTTTGATTTTTCAGACCACACACGCAGAGAACTGAATGTTCCATAAGTGATCACAGTCTTATCAGTTCTATAGTCAGCAGAAGACTTGCGCTTTGACTACCTGCCTTTGTAGCATTGAACTTTGGGGAGAGGTCCCCCACTTTCTTAATAGTGTGGGGTGTGGCAGGGCAACTCGCATGGCCCGTCTGCTTTGTTATTTAAAACATAGCTAGTTTAAGTCCAGTTGGTCTGAAATCTGCTTTCTTCAGATTTTGCCCAAGGTCTATAACTGATCATTTTTGCCTTGTGGCCTCTGCTCCTGAGTCTGCCCAGCCCTGGGCGGGTAGACCAGGTCCAGCCCCGCTACTGGGGCAGCTGCAGGAGCCTGGAGAAGCCCTGCAGGTGAGGTGTGGCTTGGCGTCTCCACGTCCACCTTCCCACCCTCCTGAAGGCCCACAGCCCTGCTTGCCCCTAAAATATCTGAAACAAAATACTTACTTAAAAACTTTTGTCAACCTAGAACCAGTTGAATTTTTTTCCATTCATGAAATTGTTACGCATTTAATTTTTCCCGTCCATGTATGTTTTCATTTGTTCATTGAAATTTTGCACAGCACACAGAGCATATGATGATTGGTTTCTTCTCTTTTGGAAAATCACCTATTCGAGTTTTCAGGGATGACCATAGGGACTAGGATTACGTTTACGTGTGGTCAGTGAAGGCTCCAGCTGGTAGAGGCTGTGCTCCCGGCAGAGCAGTGGGTGGGTGGAGGCAGGCAGTGGATAAGGAGAGGGGAGGAGAGGGGGGTGCGCAGATGATCTGGAAACACTACTTTCTAACCTTTCTAGCAGGTTCTGGCCATGATCTTATACTGGTATGCCTTCAGATATGGTAAAGATCATGAATATTAGTGAGAAAGAAGAAGAGGACCAATTTTTAAAGAAAAGCAGCTTAAAAAAGTATCATGCATGTTTAATTACAGCAAAACAATGATTATACATAAGATATAATGTTATAGTTATTCCTAATGCATATATGCTTAATATTTTCCATCTGTATTTCTTTTATCTAGATACTTACATTGAATATGAAATCAAAGCCAGCACTCACCATTTATCATATTATTAATACAAATTACTTTTCTTAAAAATGTATAGGATTTTTATTCTATGGACTCTTTTTTAAGCATGAAACTCAGATTCTAAAAAAGAAAACACTTTCTGTTGTTTCTTTAGCTGAGTTAGCTTTGCCCATTTTTCTAACTGTGCTTTTATACATTTATTTATTTTTGTGATTTATAAAAATGTCCTCATCATTTTAATAGTCACCCCTGGGTGCATGGGCAATGGCTTAGAAAACTTCCAAAATATGGTAATACCACTATAGCAAAACACCATTACAGCAACAAAAAATACAACCCCACTGAACACAAGCCCAGAACAACATTCCTCCAACTATCTAGGGAAAATAAACCAAAAAGAGCTATCTTTCATCGTGCCTGCAAGGTCAGCTAACCAGGGCTCTCAGGAAAACAAGAGGAATGGTGTTTTATGGAGGAGGGCCCTTTATGGAAGACCCTCTGCTGCCGGCCCCCTAAAACTGCGCTCCAGGGTGGGGTGTGAAGGCTGAGCCTATTCAGAAAGACAGGTCGAATGAATATCGTAACACAGAACCTGTCCCACCTCGAGGGGTGTCTGGGGCTGTGTGGATGAGCAGACACACACGGTCCATTTGAGTTGAAAAGCAGCCTTGTCCCACAAGCTGAGGACAGAGATTTTTTATTTTTTAGTTATTGTTATTTGTGAAGGGCCAAAGGAAAGCTTGGTGTTCCGTGTTGCTACACTGCAGTGTAGAAATGGATTTTGAGTACCAGTTGTGATTTTTCTAGATGTGTGATCTTGGGCAAGTCACATAGCTTTTCTTGAACTTTAAGTATTTTTCCCAATGAAGTCAGAGAGATGCTAGGAGAATGAAGTGAAATAACACATAT
Organism: Tonatia bakeri; assembly: GCA_004024845.1. NCBI lineage: Eukaryota > Metazoa > Chordata > Mammalia > Chiroptera > Phyllostomidae > Tonatia > Tonatia bakeri. Next base: position 41,952 of record PVIA01008522.1, on the reverse strand, counting down.
GAAGGCACTGATTTCGTATATTGAAAGTACTCTATAAATGACCGTACTGCTGCCTGGAGTTTTTGTTGAGTCTGAGTCATCAGAAAAAAATTCCCTGGACTGTTTCCCTGTATTGATTTGCATGTGTACAGCCTCCTCTACCATGAACCAGGTCTGAGTGAACGCCAGAAGTAGCCGGAGAAGATGAAGGGTAGCTTAGTCCGTGGGTGGGGCCCCATGTTGCACCCCAAATGACAGCACGGAGCACATAAATAAAAACTTAGAGTGTAAGGTAGGGTCTGGCAGAGCCTGGAGTTAGAGAAAATGTAACAGGGCAGAAGAAAAAGGTAGAGGGCACTTGGGTGTGTTCAGTAGACTGCCAGCCATGTTGAGTGGCGGTGAGAAGTGATGGTTATAACTTAGAACATTGTTCCATGAGTGGAGAACCGGTACTTTCAAGGGGCAACAGAGACTCAAGCTAAAGCGCCTGACTCTGAGTGAGCAGCCTAAGTCTGCTTTCACCACTACCTGGCTGGATCACCTTGGGGAGTTCACGCACTAAGGTCTATGCCTTAGTTTCTTCATCTATAAAATTGGGATGGTAATAGCATTGTTGTTATGATTAAGTGAGTTAATATAGGTCATTGTTGTTATGATTAAATGAGTTAATAAATGTCACGTGCTTAGAACAATGTCTGGCAGGCAGCATACATTTGCTGATACTATTGTTATTGTAGGCTGGGGAGCTGGCCCCTCCCATTGGGAAATCTCTAGCTCAACAAATATAGATTACCCCACAGCCCACCCGAAGGAGAAGCCACTGCATCACCATGACATCTTTCTGTGGCCCTCACCAGCAGCCTACATCATAAAACCCATACACCTGGTCATGCCTACATCATTCTAAGATTGCTCTTTAACAGTCCTCTCGGAAGAGACCCCTCATCCTTCCCCTCAGACTCTCCCATGCCATGGCCTCACTCCGCCTTTGGATATGGTCTCCATCTTTCACTTGTGATCATTCACCATCTTCAGCTCTTCTACTTGTGTTCTTCCCCTTCCTTCTGGTTGTTGAGAATCACCAAGGGCTCTCCTGTGCCCTGTAGACTCCCAAGAGATCGTGCACCGATCAGACCAGAGCTGCTGTTGGGTGGGATGAGTATGTGGGTGGGTGGACTCAAAGGACAATGCTGTTGATTTTTATAAAAGCAGCAGGAAATGAAAAACGGAGCATGAAAAAATTAAATGCCTTGTCAGTTTTTAATTAATTCCATAACCTTATTGTTCATGCTACTATAAATTCAGAATGATACCACCATTATTTTAAGAGACAGAGAATAAATGTTAATGCCTTCCCCAAACATTGCAGGACTCTGCAGTTTTCACTAAAAACTCCTTTCCTTTTAAGGGTGAACTTGAACTTGGCAGGAGGAGGAGCATCGCCAAGCATGCCTTCTTCATTAGCCATCTGAGATTGTGGTATTCCTCCATGACAGACGTAGCAGAAGGAGTTGGACATGCCACTTCAGAGCCCTGCACCTCCCAATTGTGAGTAGTTTAATTCATACCCTCCATGTAGCTTTGCCTTTGACATTTATTAGCTGACAGTGTTGCTGCCAACACAAGTTTTGAGTAGATTGTGGTATAAACAGATTTCCTCTTTACACATTCTAATCAGCGCAGAAGGACTGTTTTTATTGAAACCGTATCTCAGCCTAAGCTTCTCCAACATGTAGGCACACATGTACAGAGTTTAAATTGTATTTAAGCTTGGTAAATGTTCTAATTACGGGGCTGTGTGTGTTCAGAGAGGAAAATTAAATCAGTGAGCATGGGAGGCCAGGATGCCCTTCTGCTCTGGTTTGGGTTCTTTATGGATTTAGGCTTTGGGAAATCAATGCCATGAAGTGGCGGGTGACCCTCCAGGCAGACCTTTGTCTCCTGGCCGATTTCCAGTGTTATCTACAGACTGTTTTTCCTCCTTGACAAGGTAAAGTTTAATTCCCAATTGCTTGCTTAGTCCTAACACATCACAGAGCAATTTCCAACAAGCGACTCTCCTGGATCATGTCCTGGGCCTTGTTTTCCATGTTAGAATACGTGAAACGCTAAAATAAAAAGGGATGTCATTGACATTGTGCCCTCCAGCCCAGGCCCAGGCTGCTGTCACAATGACGATGGGTGACTAGGTTGCTGTTCACTGAGCCTCACCCAGCTTCTTGGGAACTCACCTAAGGAGAGACGAATGTCCCGTCTTTCCCAGCACCACTAAAGAATGCAGTCCCGGCTGCTGCGGACCAGTGTATGCTAAAGGGTTTTGAAAGTAGCTACCGCTGTCCTATATAGTTAACTCAAGTAGGATTTTGGTTTAGAAAATGGGCAAAATATGCACTCTAAGAATATGTGGAGAATCATCTAGCCAGGTCTACCTGACCACAGTAATTTTGCTGCTGCAGGCAAAATGCCTTCCTGACATAGGTTTGCATTGACAGATTACTGAGGGAAATTTTTGTCTTGCCCACACTCCCAGATTATTCAGCTGACTTCTTAACACACCACTCCACCCTCCTCCATGCAGATCGTGGTGCAGACCTGGCACCCTCAACTGAACAATCTCTTTGCTGACAGCTGAAAAGTAAAGGCATCTGTGGCGATCAGATGGGGTGCCTCAGGTTGGGTCCAGATGTCAAGTCGATTGATGCTGGAGTGAAGGCCGCCAGCAGCCGGCTGTGTGAGCGCGCGGATTCCCAGGAAACAACCCTGGTGGTTGTAGCATCAGTGGGTAGAGACATGCGCACAAATATGTGCTGAACAGATGCCAGTCCTTGTTCAGCAGCTTCGTAAATGCCCAGAAAATTGTGGGCTCCTGCAGGATACAAACTCCAACACACAGTTTTTCAGCCATTTTTTATGTTTCTAACCCAGGAAGTTTGTTCCATTAAATTAACATCGGTATGTCTACGCGAAGAAGTCCAGCTGAAGAGGGCCCCAGTGGGAGAAGCCCAACTCAAGTGAGGATCTCTGTGATGAGAAACCAGTATGCTTCTATATACTGCTGACTTCCAAAGCACCATCAGATTTACCTCTTTTTCACTTTTAGTTTACATCACTGTGAAAAAGGTGAGAGGCGTGATCACGTAAACGATCCAGGGCCCATGTTTTGAAGTCTTTGTGGGTATAAAGTACCATTGCCACTCCCCATCTCCATGCCACCATGAAATGGGTGAATGGTCTACCGAAAGTCATGCAGTTATAAGTGGAACCTAATCAACAAAACAAACAGGCAAGCAAAAGATAACCAGAGACACTGAAATAAAGAACAAACGGACAGTAACCAGAGGGGAGGGGTGAGGGGGATAACAAGGGAAAGAAGGCGAAGGGCCATCAAGGAACATGTATAAAGGGCCCATGGACAAAGCCAAAGGGGAGAAGGATTGAGGGTGGGAGGTGGGGGTGTGGGGGGCGGGGGAAAGTGGTGGCAGGAAAATGGAGACAATTGTATTAGGGAAAAAAAGAAAGTCATACTTAGTCCGGACAAGAACTGCAAACTCATTGGCCCTGCCCACCCTTCAGTCTCCAAGTGTAATTTCTGGACCAGCAGCGGCAACAACAGCAGCACTGCCTGAAGCTGCTGGGTCAGAACTCTGGCAGCGGGGCCCAGGAATCTGTGCTAGGGAGCCCTTCAGATGATTCTGAAGCACCCTCCGGTTTGAGGGCCACGGGCCTGGCCTGTCGTTTCCCGTTCGAGTTTTCTGGACCCCGGGGCCCAGGCGACATAATGGTGAAGCCCCACAAGCTGTTTTAAAACTTCATGGAACTTAGTGAAAATCATACTCTTAATGTTCCTTTTAAAAATTATACATTTCATTACATATAGCTAATAAATGGTGGTTGGAAAAGGAAATTGATTATTAGTCAATGCTGTTTGGTATTCTTTCATCCATGCAGTCATTCATTTAGACATTTATTGGTTGTCATATGGTCTGTGCTAGATACTGGGAGATCTCAAGGTCTTTGAGATAATTATAGGCTTGTAAACACTTTACTGCTATACAATTAATGCTGAGAGGCAGATTTAAACAATACTGTGATAGAATAAAGTCTTCTGGGAAACTTGGGGGAAGTAATCTTCAGACAAGGCCATGTGGCTTCCAGGCTTTGTACCTGAACTTGGTGGTTGGGGGGGGAGAGGAGGGACCCTCTTCCTCCTTCTTTATTTCCCAGCCACTCCACTGAGAGCCCGCAGAAACACGAGCCCACATCGGGGTTCTGGGCTTCCCCTTTCTTGGAACCTCCCGTCTTTTTCCTGGTGAACATTTCCTTGTGTAAGAAGCACTGGCAGAGCATTTGAAACAGGCTCGCAGAGGCTCTGCGTTAGTGAGGAGACCTTGAACATAAGACCTTCACCGTATTCTTATAGACTTGCTTCATCTTTTATTATAATGGGCAATTACTTAAAAGGCACTTCTCTGTTTGATCAGATGCTTGAAGCCAAACGAATTGTCAGCTTGATTCAAAGTCCATTCGGAGAACATTTCAGTTTCATCCTAGTACAATTAATTACCTTTCAAAAATACATAGGTTTAATTTCAGTGCAACTATGTCACAGGTCATAGTCTTTAAGGAAAAAACCCATGCTTGTGTGGTTTTTATTTCAGGAAAAAAGTGCTCTCTGGGTTAATTTTGCTTTCAGATGGCAGTTAGGTTTGTCCCTCTGCGTCAGGTTCTGGGCTCCAGAGCCTGAAGCCTAAGCACATGGCGGGCTTCCTCTCAAAGTTTACTTTCCGTCTGTCTGTAATTCCCCTTCGGAATGTGCGTGTGCACCAAACACACCCAGCAGGACTGCAAGGAGAGGCAAGGGAAAGGGCAGCACAGAGATGTTAATGTAAGGAAACTTCATATGTAACAACCGAAACTTGCATCGAGAACATTAGCCATTTCTTTTTTCTGTGGGGGGTGCTTCTGGTTCTAAATGAAGTGTTAGTGTTTGTGGGGTGATAACCTTGTCCCACTGAATTATGATGAGAAAACAACCCAGTTGCCTACAGAGCCAAAAACAAACCTCAGAACCGCTTAACTCATCCGTCAAACAAGTTGTATTTTAGGAAATGCAGGACAGAGAAAAATGCACAAAAGAAAAGGAGATTTATTTATTTGTACAAACACAGAATGACAGGCATTTGAGTGGATCCAAATAGCATTTTGGGAGGAAAAAAAATGTGATTCATTGCCAGCTATTAAATCTTGTTTATCCTTCTTTAAACTAACCAGAAACACATTTTGGAAAAACGCTAGTTAGCAGTTTAAGCATTGAAAGCCTCCTGTTGGTTCTTCCTTTGCCCCCCTGCTTTCCCGGGGGCAGAAGAGGGCCCTGAGCATCCGGGACTAGAGGCGGACTGCCAGTCCTGCGTTTGGAGTTCACCCTCGGACTCTGGGACAGGACCTTCAGCTTTCAAGAAGTGGGGCACTCACCTTTTGTATCCCCTTCTCTTAGCAGAGCAGAAAGAAGGTTGGTGTTTACAAAGTGGTTTCGGATGAAAGGCCCCAAAGGATAGAAAACATTACTTCCAAGACACAGTGGCTGACCAAGTGACAGACCCTTCAGAAATTATCATTTCCGTGACAGTGACATCCCAGACCAATGGCCGACCTGACAGAGGCTGATTCCAACAACAGCTTTGTGACCCAAACCCTTCAAAACATTTGACAGAGATCTGAAAAATTTGCTAAAATCCCAGTAGTCTGGTGGAAGACACTGCTCCAGGCTGAAGTACTCAAGGTGGCCCTTCCAAGCTGGCCCTACGCTGTCCCTGCGACGGGACTGCGAGGGTGCAGCCTGTTACAACTGCTTCCACAGCCCCACCCGAGCGCCTCCTGGCTTAAGTGTATTAGTATAAATATTCGGGTCATCATTCACTTGATTTAATTAACTGCTGAAATATATACATTTCTGAAAGAAGCCACCAAGCAAACAATTGCACCATGAGGATTATCTAGGGTTTGTGATCTCAGAAGTGTTTAGAAAGGGGACTCTGCTGAGTTTAAGTCCACAAGGAAAGGCCCAAGTGGACTCATTAAATCCAAAGAGCCACTGCCCCCTCCGCTGTCCCCCACTGTGGAGGCCGAGGCAGAGACAATATCTGCACACGGTTTGCTGGCTTTCAAGCATCAGAGCTTTGCCCGTGCCGGCTTCTGTCCCCCCTTCTCCCTCACACCCTTCACCTTCTCTCTTTCGGTCAACACACCGAGTTCCCTCACATATTCCTGTTACTAGTATGCATTCCTTGAGGACAAGAACTGTGTCTTATTTATTTTTGTATCCCCTTCTCTTAGCAGAGCACCCATCACATAAAGTCGGGCACCAAAAAACGCTGGTGAAAACAGGTCCTGTGAGCAGACACAGGGCCTTCCTCCCCACCAGAGCCCCGAGCAGCCTGGGCCAGGTCTGCACAGGCTCTAGGTGCAGGTGAAGGCACACTTCTGCCCAGACAGCTGCCTGGATACCTGCTTTTAGGAAGACTGTCCCCCTTTCTTTCATTTTAATTAACTCAAGAAACAACTTTTCAGCCTGAATTGTCACGATTCAAAAAAATAGCATCAGCCCTGGCTGATGTGGCTCAGTGGATTGAGTGCTGGCCCATGAACCAGGGGGTCGCCGATTCGATTCCCAGTCAGGGCACATGCCTGGGTGGTGGGCTGGGTCCCCAGAGGGGTGTGCTCAGGAGGCAACCACACATTGATGTGTTTCTCTCTGTCTCTTTCTCTCTCCCTTTTCCTCTCTCTAAATATAAATAAATAAAATCTTTAAAAAATAAGATAAAATAAATAGCATCATTATCCTGTGGGCATCCTCACCGCCTGCACTTCTGGAGGGGGAATCCATTCGAACTCTGGCAATAGCACCTAGGGGATTTGTTTGATGAGAGGAACACAAAATAGCCTGAGAAGTCAGAGGGGGACAAACCTAGGAGAGAAGAAAGGTGCGCCTTCTCTTCTGGTCATTCACCAGTGTGGCAGCTTACCAAGGGAATGGCGATGAAGGCACAGAGAGAGCATCATGTTGGCTCAGAAATGTCATCGTGCGCATTCCTCCAGAAGGCGCGGGTGGCATCACTGCGTTTGTCTTGTCTCAGAAGGGACCTGTGGGCATGAGACGGGCCAGGGCAGAGTGTTATCAAGGGGTCCAGATTAGTAGTTTTCTGACTCATCACAGAACACAGAGTAAAGGGAGGAAGGACTTTAAAAAGTAAGAAATAAAGTTCCCCAGTGCTACAGACTGAATGTCTGTGTCCCTCCCAAATTCATATGTCAAAATCTAATTCTCAGTGGTAAGGTATTTGAAAGTGGGACCTTTTGGAGGTGATTAAGTCATGATGGGGGAGCCTTTATGAATAGGATTAGTGCCCTTATTTTTTTAAATATTTAATTTATTTATTTTTAGAGAGAGGGGAAGGGAAGGAGAAAGAGGGAGAGAAACTATGCAAGAGAAACATCCATTGGATCCCTCTCCAACACTCTCCAACCCAGGACCTGGCCCACAACCCAGGAATGTGCCCTGGCTGGGATCGTGTTGGTGACTTTTCAGTTTGCAGGACAACACCCAACCCACTGAGCCCACCAGCCAGGATGGATCAGTGCCCTTATGAAAGGGGCCCCAGAGAACTGCACCCCTTCCGCCATGTGAAGACACAGTGAGAAAACATTGCCATCCGGAAGAGGGCTTTCACCAGAATCCAGCTGTGCTGGTACCCTGACCTTGGACTTTCTGCCTCTAGAACAGTGAGAAATAAATTTCTGTTGTTTATAAGCCCCCTAGTCTATGGTAGGTTGTTTACAGTAGCCCTAACTGACTAAGATATCAAGAGTAATACTTTAAAAAATCTTAACAACTCTTTGCATGGATTCATTTGATCACCTCAACCATGTTTTGGTGCTTCTGGGCAGAGCAGCTGTGGATGGAAAGTGGAAGGACCTCAGGCTCTTGGGAGGAGCTCAGCTGACAGCAGGAGGCAGTAAGCTCCCTGCAGGGGTCCTGTGGCTGACCTGGTTTCCTTTGCCACATCCCCGTCTATTTCCTCTTCCCGGGGAGGCTAGTTCAAGCCACTTTCCTGCAGGCACCAAGGGCTCCTGTCAAAGTGTCACACGGCCCCTGGGCCTGGCAGCAGGGACAGCACTGCGGCCATTTTGCCCACGTACTCCTGTACCGAGGACAGAATTACAAAAAGCAGTGAAGGCAATTCTACTCCTAGGCTGTACCCAAGAGAAATGAGGTCGTGTCTTCAGGTAAAAACTTATACACACATGTTTGCAGCAGTACTGTTCATAATAGCCAGAAAGTGGAAGCGATCCATATGTTCAGTGACCGATGAATGGATCATACAGTGGAATATCATTCGGCCATAAAGAGAAATAAAGTACTGATACATGTTGTAACATGGATGAACCTTGGAAACATTATGCTAAGTAAAAGGAGCCAGACACAAAAAGCCATGTATGGTATGATTCCATTCAGATGATGTATCCAGAATATGCAAATCCATAGGCAGAAAGTTGATTTGTGATTGCAGGGAGCTGGGGGATGGGAGAGTGGGGAGTGACTGCTAGTGGGTGTGGGCTTTCTTTCCGGGTGATGGAGAGTGCCAAAATTAGACCGTGCTAGTGGTCACTGCACTTTGTGAATACACTAAAACGCACTGAGTTGTACACTTTAAAATGGTCTTTAAAAAATAAAATAAAATGGTGAATTTTATCACAGTTAAAAAATGCAAAATAAAAAAAAAGTTCCCAGGAAGCACCAGCTGCCTTTCTTCCCTCCGAGCCAGCGAGGAACTTTGCCCGAACGCTCGCACGCGCCAGACCGGTGTTTTGGACTGATCTGTTGGCGCTTCCATCTTTTCCTTCTACCTTCCAGCCACATCTCTGCACGCCAGTGACCGTCACCTGAGACTCAGATGATCTTCAGTTGTGAACCTTCCTGGGTGTGTCTGCGCCAGGCCTTGGGTCTTCAGGGCTGGTGACGTACATGGAGCTCTCGGATCCCTGCGCCCCGGGAAACACTGCTCTGATAGGCTGCTCCCCGTGGGAGCCAGATGTCTCAAAGGTTGGAAAGCAGCAGGGGGGCTGTTTTAAGAGACTAACTGATAAACAAAGATTGGCAAACTGCCAACTCAGGCAGTCTGTTCTGTTTTTGCCGCTGTCATTTCTTCTGTCATAAGACACAGCCTTGGGGTAAAGAGATGCCTCTGTCGTGGGGATCTGGGGAGCACTGCTTCTTGCTCTTCCCCTGCCTGGCCCCTCCTCAGCAGGCGGGCGCCTCCCTGAGGCCCCTCGTGTGGAATCCACACATCTATTTAGCCATAAGTGTGAGGGTTTCCCAGAGTACACACCTCATCAAAGTGGCGGCTTGGGTGCTTGCTGTGCCCACTCGCTGAGGTCCCCTGGCTGCAAGCCTGGTGCCCCTTCCCACCCACCTCTCACATGTGACCTCTGCTCTGCTCTCCAGGAGGGTTCTTTCCTTCCTGCCACAGGTGCCTCAGTCTAGGCACTCCTGCACCTTGCTTACCTTTCACCATTCAGATAAGCACATCCAGGACATTTTTAATTCCCACAGATGACTCTGAAGGGCGGATGAAATGGGAATCTGTTTATCACACTAGTTCTGAGAAGGAAAGGGACTCGCATCTACCGAAGGCTTTCAAGTAGGCATGCTGACAGCAGTGCTGTCTCCTCAGACCATAACAGTTTAGGCCGGTTAACAAAAATGAAAGCTCTGGATTTACTTTTTTTTTTAAGGTTTTATTTTCAGAGCGTGGGGAAGGGAGGGAGAGGAACACTGATCCATTGCCTCTCACACACCCCTAACCAAGAACAGAACCGGCAACCTTTTGATTCGCAGGCTGGCGCTCAGTCCACTGAGCCCCACCGTCAGGGCTGGATTCCCTTTGTAAACTGATGTATAAATCCCAGAATAGTCAAGTGGGTTGAAAAATATCCAAGTGATTCACACCAGGACACTGGCCATTGTGTAGTCCTCAAAGAGTGCCCTTGGAGCAAGCCTGATCCCGTGTCCACAGGTTTAGTGAAAACACATAGCCCTGCCAACATAAAAAAACCATCCAGACCTGCAGAGAATTTTTATATGAGTTTATTAGAGCCAAACTGACGACATATGCCAAGGAGCAAGATCTGAAATGCTCTGGAGAAAAGCAGTTTTGCAGCTTTTATGCATGTGAAATTAAGGAGGAAACATAAGGAAGGTTATATGGAGGAGGAGAAAGCAAGGTGGGGATTGGATTATAGGATAGTGAACCCATTATGGGCTCTCTTGAGGGTGGTTATAGTTTAGTTCAAGGATGTGTCAACCTAGATGCTCAGTAACAATGGATGGGGCTTGCTTAAGGCCAAGATAACCCTTTTCCTAAAAAGTTATACATCTCGGGTGTAACTACCCACCGTGACCTGCCCAGCTAGGACTTTATGACCAGGTCATCCTATGAGGTACTTTCCAGAGAACACACCCCCTTTTATTTTTGTCCACAGCCCCAATAATTAGGAGCTTTCTGAGCTATCTTCTGTAGGCCAAAGAAAAGATATCGGTGGATTCAGAAGTATGTGTTCCTTGATTGTGTTGGTGGGTTAGTCAGAGGGCTGTGGTGTAACTAGCAGAATAAGATTTTGAATAACCCAAGAAAAGGGGAGTTTATTGGCAGCTCTGTGGTGTTCACAGATTGACAGGGAGCCTGGAGAACCAGGCTGGGGATAGGCAGAAACCAAGCCTGCCCCAGAGCGAGGAAGCCTGCAGTATGGAAACGATGCCAGAGCTCGAACAGTCTGGATAAGGCAAATCTGTCACCCTTGCATCACTCAGGTTCAGAGTCAAGGAGGCATTCAGTTGGCTGAGTTCTTATTGCAGGTAGGCCAGTGGTTATGCTAACATGGGAGAGGAAATGACCTAGCCCCTCAGCTTCTGTGATGGGAAGTGAGTGGAGTCCCACCCATGCTACACAAGAGTGGAAAAGGTAATTCTCTGGAAAGTAATTAGAGTGCTAATTAGAAAAAGGGAACAGATGCTAGGTGGACAAAAGCCAACCACTGTTTATTTCATTCAAAGTACAGAAAATCACTTGAAACAAACTAAATTGATTGACAGCTTCTGTCTGAATGAGGGTGTCCAATTATCTGTAGGGAAATGATTATGTGTTTACAATGAACCTTAATTTTATGGGAATTCTGGCAAAGGTAATATCTGGCTGTGAGCTAAAGGAGTATCTGAAACTGTTACTAGCTCCCCTGTTCAGCCTGACTGTTGCAGCGAAGACAAAATCAGCTAGAATGCGGAGCACTTACACAGTGATCTGAGTCAAATTAGGTAAGGTATGCTGAATAAACCTACTTTGTAGGGGGTCTTCAGCCATTTTTTCCTGTCAAAAGACTTAATAGGTAATTAGTGCTTTAGGTACTGAGAGGGTAGGGTGAGGAGACTCACAACATAGAGCCTGTGAGTAATTCATTAGTGTCCACAGATAATATATATGTTTCCCATTCACATATGCTATTAGCCAATGAGAGCAGCATAGCACCCAATGAGCAGAACCCCCACTGCTGCACACGCAGTCAGCCAATGAGGGCCCTGCCAGGTTTTCCAGGGTAGAGTGGGTTAGGCAACATTGCCAAGTGGACTGTTTGCTTTGCTGTGGCCTCTCCTGCCAGTTGCATTTCATTCTTGTCAATAGTGTTGAAGCCCAGTGGCTGGAAAAGGTCTACAAGTGTGCTGGACCTGTTCCAGAGAAACAAAGGCAAGAGTGCTCTGGACCACAATTGTAACTTACAGCAGCTCATGCCTCCTTAAGGATGTGGTTGAATAAACACAGGGTAAAGTTAAATCAGCAATTAGGGATTGGTGGAAGTCTGACATTATGGAAGAAATCACAAATATCACAGCAGCCTTGGAATATTTAGCAGCAATTACTGGTATACGAATGGGAGCTGGAAGAACTGTACCCAGAGGCATATTGTGACTTCACGGAACTGGAAAGAAAGGAAGTGTGATTGCCAAGGCACAGTCTGCTCGGGCGGGGGCTGGGGTGGAGGGGCTGGGGTGATGGTGGGGGTGGTCAGACAGTACCCCCTCACCCAGAAACTCCTCCTCACCCCAGGAAGGATGCCTGCACACAAGACAAAGCCTGCCTCAAGGAGCTGCTCTTTCTCCACTGGTTTCTCAGAACTGGCTCAGCTTTTCACTTTTATAGAGCAAGTCAGCAAGGGTTTAGGAGAAGGAAGTCTGTTTGTCTCTATAGATTTCAGCATGGTTTTGTGGTTGCAGTATGTATTCCATTAGAATTTTGGGATAAACCACAGATAACATTCTCCATGCCTCTTTTCATGTAATCTTAGTAATAAAGTGCTTGGCCAATATTTTATTGACTATTGAGAATTATGAATAATAATGGTTGTGTTTGTTGGAGAGCTTCTGGAGAAAGATAATTAGAAGCACATTTTTGTCAGGGCATTGAAACAATTGTCATGTTAGTTTTTAAGGGATTCTTGTAAAAGATTAGGATTGCTTCTTTCTTTAAGAAAGGCAAATAAAGACCATGATGCAATGCTAAAATTAATGATATGCTTGGACAACTGAGAAATCAGTTTGTGAGAAGTACTATTAGTAATGAAAACCTAAAACACAAGGCTAGTCATTATGGTTATGTAGTCCCCACCTCCAAATGTGTGGCTTCAACGAATGAGCCCATTGAATAGAGTCCAACTATGCAGGTTTCCCTAATGGTCTTGGGCTTCTTAATATAAGAACCATAGCTTTCAATACAAGTTTAACTCTTTTTTTAAAATCCCCACCCAAGGGTATGTTTATTGATTTTAGAGAGAGAAGAAGGGAGAGAGAGAGAGAAACATCAGTGTGAGAGAGAAACATTGATCAGTTGCATCTTGCACCCACCCTACTGGGGAGGAAATCCACAACCTGGGAATCTGCCCTAACCAGGAATTGAATCCACAGCCCTTTGGTGTAACGGATGATGCTCCAACCAACTGAGCAACCCAGCCAGAGCTAATTCAAGTTTATAAAATACTTAAGGTCTGTGTCCGTATCCACAGAATTAAAATGACAGTGACCAAACTGTTTCATGTGTAATTTAGCTTCTTTAAAAAAGGAAGAAATGTGGAAGTAGCATTTCACCATCCTAGACAATGTAGTCTTAAATTTTAGATCTCTAGACATAGGATGGAGTCTTTGTAAAATCAAACATTAAAATTGAGTCGGTATTATGCCCATGACCTAGTAATATTTTTCTGGGGTATATTCATGGAGAAATACTTTCATGTATCTTTTAGTCCATGATTCTTTCCAGTCTTCAAACTTTAACAGAAAGATGTAAACATCACAGCATTTTAGCATGGTGGAAGGATCATTGCCTTGGGTAGGGACACCAGCGAGGAGATGACTCAGTAACTTGAGCAGGAAACGGTGCCAGTGGAGACAGTGAGAAGTAGCTGGATTGTGAATAATTGTTGAGAGAAGGCTCAGTAGGGTTTGCTGGCGGGTTGCATGTGAGTGTAAGAGGGAGGGGTCAAAGGTGACTCCAAGCTTTTTATGAAGTTACCACTGTTTGTCATAAGGAAAGCTGTGAGAAGAGCTAGTTTTAGGGGAGAGATCAAGAGTTTGGCTTGGAAGTGCTAAATCTGAGGTGCCTTGGAGGCTTCCAAGTGGAGATGCTAGGAAGTCGGTTGGAATAAAAGCATGCCCAGGTGAGAGGTCTGGCTGAGATAGAGGTCTGCGAGTGATTCATGCACACGTGGTATTCCCAGGCCTGAAAGTGGGGACGATGAGAAGAGGGCTGAGGACAGAGGCCCCGGGGCCAGGCTGAGATGCAGAGGTCAGGCAGACACGTGGTGGCCGGCGCGGGAGGGAAGCCAAGGGAGAGTGGTGTCCCAGAGGACGGTCGGGAGAAGAATGCTGTTCAAGAAAAAGGGGATGATCGCCGGCGTCAATTGCTTCTGAAAAGTGGAGAAAGGTAAGAACTGAGAAATAGGGCAGCCAACTGTCCCCGTTTGCCTAGAACTTCCCTGGTTTTAGCACCAAAAGTCCCATTTTCTAAGAAATCCCCCAATCCCAAGCAAACCGGAATGGTCAGTCCTCCAGTCCCAAGCAAACCAGAGTGGTCGGTCACCCTACCACTCTGGTGGGAAATGGCCACAGGGCTTCTTGGTCATGAATGGTCTACATGAAAAAAGCTTGTGTGGAGTAGTGGGGACAAAACCTTGAGTGGAGTGGATGGGTTTTAGGAGACAACAGGAGGAATCATTACGTAATACATATTATAATATTGTTACATTGTTATTCTTACATAATATTAAAATTATATAAAAAAATTTATTTTTTACAGCTGCACCTGAAGTATGTAAGAGTGAAATGTCATGTCATCTGGGACTTGCTTTAAAAAACTTCAGCAAGGAAAAAGCAGAAATGAAGCAAATAGGCATCATGTTCATAATTATTAGATCTGGGGTTCATTATATGTTCGATTTTTACATATGATTGACATTTTTCATTGAAAGTTCTTTAAACTTAAATTAATAGGAGAAAAGGAATTAGCAGCAGAAGGTATACACGAGTCTTTGGAGGGGCTGGTAGAAAGGAGAGTAAAGAAATGGCAGCACTTGAGTTGGTCTGTGGGATGTTTGTTTCTTTTTAAGGTGGGAGAAGCTACAGCCGGTATGATTGGACGCCGGCATGGGGAACGCGATGGATGACCGGGCAGGTGATCGATGACGGGGCCAGGCTGGGAAGGAGAGACAGTGCTCTGGAGAGGAAGGTAGGGAGCAAGTGGGACACCTGCCACGCTGGCTCCGGGACCCCCGAGGGGACTGCAGGAGATCAGTGCCCTCAGAGGACCTCAGGCTCCCATCTGGGCTCAGACAAGCGCAGAGGATGTTGGGGATCCCAACAATAGGGCATCCAGGGGAGGTGGCTGGGGTCGGGAAGGGTCGGGAGTGGGTGTGGGGATGAGTACTAGTGAGAGGGGTGGTTTGGGATCTTGGCGCTTTGTGGTGATAGGTAGACACACCCAGGAAATACTTGTAAACATGGGTGTGAGCATCATGGGATTAGCCCTGGCTGGCTCTCAGGCAGATGTGGGGGTAAGACTGGGGGCTATGGGGAGACGGGAGGCCTGCAGAAGGCCAGTTAGCAAGAGACCCAGGGCACTCTGCAGGTGTGCCCCCACCCCACCAAGTCCCAACTCTCCCTGAGGCTCAACCTGTGGAGTTTGGGGCCCCATGACGTTCTTATCAGGAAGGGGAGGAAAATCAAAGAACCAAGGGGAAAGGCAAGAGTCACACACTAAGGAAAATGAATGAGAGGCCTCTCAGCTTTCAGACCTGATGAGGTCAGTGCAGAAACGTTCTGCAAACCAACAAGGGTCCAGGGGACTTTGAGGCTGTAAAAATGCCAATAAATTTACCAGTGAGCCACAAGCCTGTGAAGTTGAAGGTCAGTTTACTCTCTCCGTTGGTCATTTTGCGGACTTTTTAAGTTTGCAGAAATTTGTCAAGTGAAGTAGTTTTGTTCTTTGTGAGTTTATAGGATTGCAGATTTATCTATAAAGACATGGAGTTTTTGTTGTTTTTTTTTTAATCAGCAAACACTATAAAAAATAGAACGCTTAGTGGCTCTCCAGTCATTTCTGAAAAACTTGTGCACATGTCACTAGGACCACAAACACAATCTCGCTGGACCTGTAAAGAGACATTTGTACCTGGGACCTGCTGTGGTATGCCCCAGTGGGGTGGGGTCTGCTCAGGAGGGGGCTGGAGGCCGTGCATGCGTCTGTGCAACCCCTCTGACCTGCGCATCCCACCTGTTCCCTGTCATGTAAGGTTCTGCGGTAGCTCTCTTGCCACCCAGTGTCACTCTGGGACCCCACCTTTAAGTGACCTTTCGTTGTTTTGCCTGAGTGTCTCTTCTCCACATAAGGTGGTATCACCTGGTTCCTCAGGGGGCCTATTATTTTGAATCTCACACATCGTCTGGCACAAAGTAGATGTTTAAGGAATATTTGTTGCATGAAGTCCAAATGAATGGATTTATGTATATACTGAGCACCTCATAGGATGCAAACGTTGTTCACCCTGAAGAAATGGCTGTAAATCAAAGAAATAAAAGTCCCTGCCTCATGGTCCTTATATTCTAGAGGAGGGGAAACAGAGTACATTTTTACAGGAGGTCTCTTCCTGGGGGGGTGACAAAAACCGAACTCCAAAGTGAAGTGAGGCTTTGTGGCTGATTACTGAGGGCCTATCAGTTGTTTTATTTTTTATTGTTTTAATTTAACACTTGTTCTTTTTTTTAATATTATTTTTCAATTCTAGTTGAGGTATGGTATATTAGTTTCAGGTGTGGAAGATAGTGATTAGATATTTACATACCTTAAAAAGTGATCACCCCAATAAATCTATTACCCTCCGTCCCCGCTGCCCGCAGACACCTTATAGTAATTACAGTATTATCGACTGTATTCCTGTGCTGTACTCTACATTCCATGACTATTTTCATAACTGGCAATTTGTACTTTTTAATCCCTTTCACCTTTTTCACCCTCTCCTCCACAACCCTTCCCATTTGGCAACCATCAGTTTATTCTCTGTCCCAATGAGTTTCTTTCTGTATTGTTATTCATTTATTTTGTTTTTTATATTTCACATGTAAGTGAAATCATACAACATTCATCTTTTTCTGTCTGACTTATTTCACTCTGCATAATAACCTGTAGGTCCATCCATGTTGTTGCAAATGGCAAGGTTTGATTCCCTTTTACGGTGGACTAATATTCCATTATGTACCATCTCTTCTTTATCCTTTCTTCTGTTGATGGATATTAGGTTGCTTCCATAGCTTGGCTGTTGTAAATAATGCTGCAATGAACATAGAGGTGCATTTTTCTTAAATTTATGTTTTGGATTTTTCAGATAGATACCCAGAACTGGAATTGCTGGGTCGCATGGCAGTTCTGTTTTTAAAGTTTTGTGGCATCTCCCTCCTGTTCTCCACAGTGGCTGCACGGGTCTGCATTCCCACCAGCCCTGTGAGCTGGTTCCCCTTTCTCCACATCCTCACAAGCACTTGCTGTTTGTTGATTTATTGATGACAGCCATTCTGACAGGCTGAGGTGCTGGCTCACAATGGTTTTGATTTGCGTTTTCTTGATCATAGCCAGGTGAGCTCTTTTCACGTGTCTGCCGGGTGCCAGTTGTTTTAAATGTGCTAACATCGCCCACCATTGTGCTCTAGGGAGTGCGGGTCCCTGTGTTAGGGGCAGACGTGCAGCTGAGGCTCTAAGTGGTGCGTGAGTTTCCCAAGATCATGGGTTAAGCGAGCAGAGCAGAGGTTTGACTGCGGGTCGCACGTTCCTGAGCACTACGCTGCATTGCCTCTCGGTTTCTGCTCAGTGCACAGCAGGTGCATTTGTGTTGGGAGAGTGAAGCACTGATGAATTTGGCATCTTCATTCTTTCCCTCTAATTTGCTCAGAGGCCAACAGGAATTCAGATGCCTAACTTAAAATCAGCCTTTTTCTCTGCAGCCACTTCGTAGCCTTAGGCTATCTATCTTCTAAGTTAATTTCCATTTAGCTACGGATGCAAATTTCAAGGCAGGACCCTGAGTCTGGGAAACTTCACACCCTTATCAAATGCCAGTTCCCACCAGGTGAGTATGGAAAAGAATGAAAAAGCTCAACAGCATGCCCACACTACCTAAAAATCAGCAGCAGCACCCTTATAATTCTGGCTCCAAGTCACGCTCTAATTATTATTTGAAAAGTGTATGTCCGGATAACTGTGAACACAGGAGAACTATTTTTGTGGGTGGAGGTGAGGCAGCAAGGCCTTGCAGAGAGGAGAGCCTGTTTCATATTTAAAGAAGCAGAAAAGAAAACTGTCCTGCCAGAAAGGACTGTGGATGTTGGTTATCTGAACCCAAACTGGGTAGCTGAGTGGTGATTACTTCCACATTGATACTGGGTTTCACTCTGCCTTACGCTCCTATGCCAGGCTACGGGGATAGGTGGGGCGCCTGCAGGTGGGGCTGCCTGCTGAGCACACCCCATGAGGTGGGCTCACTAGCACTCTTCCCTCCCAGGATGTGCCCAGAAGCACCAGCAGTGCCTGCTGCTCTCCTACGGCCCGTTTCTGAACCCCACCTGTCTTTCCTCCTGAAGAACGTGTTTACCACTATGTTTGGGGAAGGCTGCAGCCTTGTGACTTAGGGCAAGGCACGCCAGCTTTGGGGGTGCTAGCATACTGTCAGATTGCCCAAGGACCTCAAGTCTGGATATGGGCAGTGGGCACCAACAAATCTTCTCTCTTTAACCAGCTCCAAGGACTGGCCACCACATGCAGAGAACTTTAGGAAAAGGGAGCGTTTTAAAATATTGAGTTTCCCACTGGAAGTTAAAACAAGAAATGAAGCAGCAGGGGTTGCTGCCTCTGGTTGCCTGAGAGCAGCTGCTGATCAGCGTCTCCAGCCCCCGCGAGTGGAAAGCAGAACCTGCCCCGGGAGGCGCTGCCTCCATCCAAACTAAACTTCCCCTCAATGACTTCATTGAGAGCTGGTTTACATCATGAAGAGAAACTCCATTTATTTATTTGTAATAACTTTGGGATTTTATGGACCCACAAGAGGGTGTAATTTAAGAAAACATTAGCCAGCTATTCCAAATACCACGTTTTGAAACTTATGATGCCAAATAATCATCAATGGAAATATTTCAATATTAAGAATGAAAGGCAGCAGCAAAACCCCCTTCTGAGCAGGTCTTTGGAGGTGGAGAGGTTCTGAAACATATATTTTTGGTTATGACATCCTGGGGTCCTAGGAAAAGACAACTGGATTTCCAGGAACTCGTTATGAACAACATATGACCTAATAGAAGTGGGTGCATCTAATGCCTCCCTTATGGGGCTGGAGCCCTATGAATAACTTAGAAAAGACATGGGCCGATCCTCTCTCTTTTGCTTCACTTTGAACATGGCGTTGGAGGGAGTCGCATGATGTTTTTATTAGGGTTTGTGAGACAAAATCGCTGAGAGGTTACCAAGAAGGAGTGTGAGCTAAGCATGGCTCTCTGCAGAACAGTATTTTTCAAGTTCCCTTTCTATTAGCACTCGTATGTCAGTGATGTTTTTATTTCCTTAAATAGCCAACATCATAAATCTTTAGAAAACTTTTGAACCATGTTCAACCCTCTCCTTTTATGGAAAGCGTGCAGGACCCAATGGTGGGAGACGATACTCCCCACCCATCAAATCCTCATCTTTTACCCTTAGGAGACACGTGTCGCAAAGAGGGGGTGTGTACACACGGTCACCTGCTCATCTCTAATTAACACACATGTGTTTTACTCATGAATTTAGTATCTGTCTCCTGTCTCCACCCTGCCCGACTGACCTGGCACAGGTCAACCTTATTTATGTTTACAGCTGCAGACCCACACCGATGCTCGGTTGTTGAACCCATTTGCGGAATATTCACTGTGCTGTGCACTGCTAAGCCCCTCGGGCCAGGGGAGAAGCAGAGTCTACAGAAAAGCCCAGGTCACTGTTAAGAGCTCAAATCTGATGGAAAGAGAATCATCACTTCAGAGAAAAAATTAAGGCTCTAGGGTTATAACAAACATACTAGTAGCAATTTATAGGTGATAAGATGCTTTATAGGCACTATCTTGTCTGACTGTACAAAAGCACTTTGAGGGGGTGTTGTTTTCCCTGTATTTCAAATGAGGAAACAGCACTGAAGGGATTAAAGGTGGAGTTTTCCAAGGTCATGGGGCACATGAGGGGTGAAGCTGGGTCCTTCGTTCCTCAGTTTGGTTCTTGCCCCATCATGCCTTCCTCTGCCCACGCTTTTCTCCATGTCAGGACATTTTTTTTTAATAACAGCTTTATTAAGATTTAGTTCACATATCAAAAGTTCATCCTTTGGAAGGTGTAATTCAGTGGTTTTTAGTATATTTGCAAAGTTGTGTGCCCTTCATGTCTGTACAATTCCAGAACGTTTTCTTCACCCTCCCCACCCCATGTCATGGCAGTCACACTCCACCCCCTCCACCCAGCCTTTTGCAGCCATTATCTACTTTGTCTCTGCAGACCTGTCCCTTCGGAACATTCCATATAAATGGGCTCACGCAACATGTGGCCTCTTGTGCGTGGCTTTGTTCACTGAGCGTGAAGTTCTCCACACGGTGGTGCCAGTGCTTCATTCCTTTTCAGGGCAGAGCAATAGTCCCTTGTGTGGATAGTCTGAATTGTCTTTATCCAGCTGTTTGTTAGTGGATGGATATTTGGGTTGTTCTTACTTTTTTGGATATTGTGAATGGTGCTGCCATGACATTTGTGTGCAAGTTTTTATGGGAAGATATGTTTTCAATTCTCTTGGGTACATAGCTTGGAGTGGGAATTGTTGAATGATATGGTAACTGACATTTTGAGGAAACTTCAAACTGTTTTCCAAAGTGACTATACCATTCTACATTCCTACCAGTCATGTATGAGGGTTGCAATTTCTCCACATCCTTACCAACACTTGCTCTTTTCTTTTCTTTTTAATTAAAGCCATCTGGGTGGGCAGTAAGTGATATCCCATTGTGTTTTGATTTGATTCCCTCTGCTGTCTAACAAGGTTGAACGTCCTTCCATGTGCTAGTCAGTCATTTATATACTTTCTTTGAAGAAATGTCTATTCAAGTCTTGTGCCTATTTTATAATTGGGTTATTCATTATTTTCTTATTGTGTTATTCGACTACCACAGAGCTATATAGAAGGAGATGAAATTAGGGCTAGTTAAAACACTGGGCTAAACTATAACCAGGATTGTCTAGGGGTCTGAGTTCAACTTCTGTCCCAGCTATTTAGTCAACTGGACAAGTCATATACTCCTGCTGGCTCAGCTTCCTCTTCTGAAGAGCAAGCCGGTGGTGTGTTTCAGATGAGGCTGTGAGTGACATTGGCCAGTGCTGGTAGGTGAAGAGTGATTGGAACTCACATCTGTTGCTGATGGGAATGCAGAATGACACTCTGGAAAACAGTTTGGCAGTTTTTAATAAAATTCAACATTCACTTACCCTGTGGTCAGTGGCCCCAGTCCCAGATCCTTACCCAGATGAAATGAGCATTTATGTCCATGGGAAAACCTGTGCATGAATTTTTACAGTGGTTTTATTTATGATCACCAAAACCTAGGGAGAAAAATGTCCTTTAACAGGTGAAAAGATAAACATACAAATAATTCCATAAGTAGAATTATATTAAAAAATAAAAAGGAACAAATTACTATATTCCCAATAACATGGATGAGTCTTAATGCACTATGCTGAGTGACAGGAGCCAGTCTCAGCAAACAGTTTGATTTATATGATGTTCTGGAAAAGGCAGTGGTTGCCAGGGGCTGGGGATGTAAAGGGGACTGACTACTGCTATGGTCTGAATGTTTGTGTCCCCCCCCCAAATCCGTGTGTTGAAACCTAACTTCTAAGGCTGTGGTATTAGGAGGTAGGGACTTTGGGGTGATTAGGTCATGAGAATGGAGCCCTCACGGATGGGATTAGTGCCCTTGTAAAAAAGGGCAAAGACTATGCTGTACATCTGAAACTAATACAGACTCATATTGAATGTAAACTGTAATTGAAAAGAAAGGAGGGCAAAGAAAGCTCCCTTGCCCCCTTCACTAGGTGAGAACACAGCGAAAAGACAGCTGTTTGTGAACCGGGAAAACCTCACCAGATACTAAATCTGCCAGTGCTGTGATTGGGGACTTTCCAGGCTCCAGAACTCTCGAAAATGAGTGCTTATTATTTCTAAGCCTTCTAGTAGTCTCTGGTATTTTGTTATAGCAGCCAAAATGGACTAAGACAACTACAAAGTGGTCTTGAAAATCTGAGGGGGGATGACGTAACTGTTTAATATCTTGATTGTAGTGGTTACCTGATTGGTGTGTTTGTCAAAACATACAAAACTATAAAATAAAAGGGTCTATTTTATTACATGTAATTTGTAAGTGGTATTTGTAAAAATAAAGCTAGATAGGCATTAAAAAAAGAAGTTCTTCTGCTCTCTGAAAGCAAGTAATCTTGAGCCCTAAAGTTTGGTCACCTCTTGGGTACCTCTGTCCCTACAGGCAGCTGCTTGGATCTGACCCCGAACTTTCCCTCCATTTAAAATGAAGACCTATAGACCTCCAGATTTCTGAGTTGAAGGTGGTCTTAAAACTGGTCCAGTTTGCTCTGCGGCTTTGTGCTGTGCTCACACTCTCCCCAGAACATTTTATGAGACTAAGAATCCCATCCTCCAGAGTGTGCTGGGGGCAGGAGCACCAGGGAAGACTGCAGAGGGTATAAGCTGCTGAGTGATACTCTGGTGTTGTTTTAAACCTCTACGGCTGTATTGTGATCACACCATGACTCTGAGTATATCTGTCGCCAGAGTTACTTGACACTGTTCTTACTCCCTCGGTGGCCAACTTCAATCAGCCAGTCGGTGGAAGGCACGGTGCGGAGGACAGGCCAGTGGTGCCCATGAAAGCAGCTGCGTGGAAATGTGTGGAATATAGCATCGAAATGACTGAGTCCTCACCCTTTTTTTCCCTCTCTTGCAATATCTTGAGCCCTTTCTGGTATGAAGTTAATGTTTATTTGGCTATAACTTTGAAATTTATATGAAAAGACAACCAGTTAAAGAGAGGTCAGGAAAAAAACAACAAGTGACATTAACCAGCAGAGGACAATGGACATATATTAAACATACTGGAGGGAGACTGTTTTCACTTTGTTCTGATTACATACTGTGTGCAGAGGACATGCTTGCTCCAGGCATGGGCTGGAGCCTGGGCGGCTGCCTTCCAATGCGAAGGTCTGGGAAGATGCTTGGGCAGGGGGCCCTCCCTCACTGCGAACGTGGACAGAGAGCTTTTAACACCAGCCTCACCCATCGCTTACTGTCTTGAACTTTCCTGCAGAGCAAGATTAGGGTTTCTGCTAACCTACTGCTCACAGAGCAAGATTAGAAAAAAGTCCCTGGGAGGTAGTGGGAGATGAAGAAGTTTCAGGAAGATTCCTGAACCTTCTAAAGCTGCCTTCACCTCCTCGCTTGGTTTATTCTGTCAGGTAGGCAGGGCCACCAGGAAAGACCAAGGTCTGCAGAGAAAAGTGCAACAGAGGCAAAGAGCTATAGGCATTTTAGATGAATAGCTGGGGCCAGGTGGGAGAGCCACTGGCAACTTGTGTGCATTCGGGGGTGGGGGCTGTGCAGGGGGAGTGGCGGAGGGGGGACCATGCCCTGAGTAAGTCACCTTTTAAAATGGAGTACGATTGTCCTGCCTGCCGAAGTGTGTTGGGGAAGGTCAGCAACTCCATGTGTGGGGAGATTTTCTCTGAACTCTGGCCATGAGGAGTTCTCCCTTTAATGCTGTCTGGGGGAGAGAGAGACCTTACAAAAGCAAAGTGAAATCTTTCAAAGGCCACTGGATCATATGACCTCTCTTTCTGATAGTTGTCAAGGTAACCCTTTAGGTCTCCCTGCCTTTCCTTCACTCACCCACTCAGGCAGATGGATGATACTAAAATAGACTTGCAGGAGAGAACAGCAGGCTGGGATTACCTCCTGCTGAGTGTCTCCAGGCTGTGCAGGTGGCAGCTCCAGCTCCTTGAAGTCCACTTAGCTATGAGGCCAGGGAGAGGACCTCTGTGCAGCTCCCTGAAATTGTTCCACACTTGATCTGTCACCCCCTACACTCTAGGCCCCTTACCCAGTATGTCCCCCTCCTCCCCTACCTCCCAAGTAGGGACGTCCAGTACCTTTACATTCTTTGTTCAATTTCAGGCCAGTTGTAGGTTGCTGATGTTGCACTAGCATAATGTGCACGCTGCATATTACAGTTCCGTCTTCTCTCATATTGTTGTGCTCCATCACCACTACTAGTGCCGCCACCCATCTTCAGAACTCTTTCATCTTGCAAAACTGCAACTTCATACCCTCTTAAATAACTCCTCTTCCCACTTCTCCCAGCCCTCTGCAATCACCATTCTATATTCTGTCCCTGCAAATTTGATGGCCCTGGTGACAGTGTTGTCTCTGCTGTGCCTGGCTTGTTCCACTTAGCGTAATGTCCTTAAGATTCATTTACACTACAGCATGTGTTAGAATTTCCTTTTTTTTAGAGCTGAATGATATTCCCTTGCATGTATAAACCACATTTGCTTGTCCATTCTTCTACTGATGGACCCTGGGGTTACTTTCATGTTCTGGCTACTGTGAGTGACACTGCCGTTAACGTGGGTGTACGAACACCTCTTTGAGACCCTGCTTTCAATTCTTTTGGGCGTATACCCCAAAGTGGGATTGTTCGTTCCTGCAGTAGTTATATATGACATTTCTAAAAATAGTGAAGAATTCCAATTTCTCTATATCCTTGCCAACAATTAAGTAGTTTCCTGTTGTTGTGATAGTTATCATCCTAATGGGTATGAAGTAACATCTCACTGTAGTTTTGATTTGCATTTCCGTAATGAGTTATCTTGAACATCTTCTTATCTGCTTACTGGCCATTTGTGTATTTCCTTTGGAGAAATGTCTGTTCAAGTCCATTGCCCATTTTTGAAATAGATTGCTTGTTTGCTGTTGTTGTTGTTGAGTTTAGGAGTTTTCTATATGTTCTGAATATTAATCCTTTATCAGAAATGATTTGAAATATAATTTTTGATAACATAATTAACCCCTTCCAGACCAATAATACTATTGATAACAATCGTGGAGCCTTTACCGTGTATCTGGTTCTGCTAAGTGCTTTACATACATTGTCTCACTCGGTCCTTCGAACAAGGCTATGGGATTATCCCCAGTTTACAGAAGAGAAACCAGTGGTAAATTAAAAAATAATGGAATTTGAAGTTGGGTCTCCTGGCTGTAAAACTGTACACATAAGATGGCTTCAAAGGGATGCATGTGGCCCAGGGACCTGAGGTAGCAGCAGGCATATTGAAAAGTCAGTTTCTGATTGAATCTACCACTAAGGGGCTGAATGGTGGTCCCCCAAAGATATGTCTATGTCCTAGTCCTTATAACCTGTGAATACTACCTAATACAGTAGAATGATATATACAGAATCATGTAATTAGTGATTCTAAGAGGAGGAGCTGATCCGGGTTTATCAGATAGAGCCTATCTGTCATTGTAAATGTCCTTATTAGGGAAAGACAAGGGAGATAACGCAGATGGAAGAGGGAAACAGAGAGCTTCACAGAGGAGAAGGCAATGTGAAGACAGAGCAGAGAGGGATGCAGCCATAGGCCAAGGAATGCTAGCAGCCACCAGAGGGTAGAAGAGACACAGAAGATCCTTTCAGGGAGCCTCCAGAAAGAACGCAGCCCTGCCATCAGCTTGATTTGGAGCTTCTGGCCTCTGGAACTGTGAGAGATAAATGTCTGCTGTTTAAGCCACCCTGTGTGTGGTATTTTGTTACAGCAGTCACAGGAAACTGATTAGGGACCTTGGATGCGTGAGTTTACTCCTCCGTGAAATGAACATGTGCAGTGAGACCAGTTTAACTGGTTTCTGCCCTTGGATTACTCGCCCCTAGAGTCACCCGAACTTAACAATGTTTTGAGGTTTGAGCATCACCCCAAAGTAACTGAAGGAGAACCACTTGGGTGTGGGCTCAGAAAACAGATGTTGTGAAAGCTCCCCAGGTGAGGTGAATGGGGTCCAGCGTGCAGGCCCCTGCCTTCCGTGTCTATTCCCTTACGAGCCTGTGATGCTCACAGAACTGAACTGAGCATTCCCTGTCCTCACCTTCCTCCACAGCATCGAGAAGAAGCATGAACTTCTGAGCAGGAGAGAACCAGGGCTGCCCAGAATAGAAAGAGATGTCAGAGGAGCCCTCCCAGGACGGCAGAGGGGAATGCAGAGTTTAGGGAGAAAGGGAAGAGGCTGGCAGGGCAGCGGGTGGAAATGAAACCACCTGGGAGGTCCGAGGAGCCTTCAATAACATTGGAGTGGACAACAGAGGGGGCCCGGGTACAAGGGGAGGCACCTGTGAAAATATCAAATACTTGAGCCAGAGACGGTACACATCCTGCCTTGGCTCCTTCAGGTTCCCCATGGCGGCAGGGATCACAGGGCGAGGGTGATGTGTCTCCCACGATGTCAGTGTTCCCCAGGGTCCATCAGGAATTTGACGGGGAACCAGCTCAGGGGCTGCAGTGACATCTGAGAAAGGCATATGAGTGATACAGTAGGAGCAATAGGCAGGTCATCATTCCTAAAGATATAGCTTTAACCTCTGCCCCCTCCTGGCCGCCAGCTTTGGGAGATCTTGACAAACCGAAAACCTTCTCCAAAAGGGATGGGTGGGGAGTGTGGTGGGGGAGGGCCTCTGCTCTAGGCGCCCTCCTCTCCCCTCCACCACACAGCTGACAGACACTTGAGAACTTTCCTTCCCAAGCCTGTATCCTGCTGGTTCAGGGCAAAGTGTGCAGCTTTCCCACCAGGATCAGTGAGGAAATGGCCTGGTTTAGACTCAACCAGACGGTTTGTTTTCCCACCAAGGCCTCAGCTCCGTCGAGGGAGCCCCACTAATGCCCATTTTTTCAGGGTGCCTGCTCCTCCCTGCCCCCCTCTCAGGGCTCTGAGAACACATCACCTAGTGTCTGTGAGGCTTCTGCTTCTTGTTTGACAACCCTTATTTACAAAGCAAACAGAATGATCCTTTTAACGCACATCATGCTAAGTTTATTAATGCAGAAAACAACCCCAGGGGGCCAGCCTGGGGGACCCCTGAAACCTGCCAGCACAAACTCTTCAAACGCTCAGTGCGTCAGATCCTCCAGGACAATATTTCACACAATGGAGTAAAAATAATATTTTTCTTTGGGCCTTTCCAGCCGCTTTTGTGGCAAGCAGACAGAAATTATTTTCTTACTCTGCTCCCAGAGCAGAAATCTGGACGAAGCTGCGTTTATTTGTTTAACACAATGATTTCATCCTAAATGTCTCGACAGCAAATAGCTGGTGGTTTAATAAAGGGCCTTTGAAAGGAGGCTGGAGCTGGGGAGATGGGAGGCATGCGGCCCTCGGGGGCCCAGTGGCCATGAGCTGCTGTGACTGGGGTGTGGGAGGGTTGGGTGCCCCCCTCAGGCTGTCGGTCGGGGAGACCTGGGGGTCATGGCAGGTTATGGCTCCCTGATCAGAACAATTTCTGCTGCTTTTATCCTGAAGAAGGAAGGAAACTGACCCTTTGGCCACAAATGCCAGATCTTCCCCCAGACCAGCCCTGCCAAATACAGACAGACACAAACCCCAAAGCAGATACTCAAACTTGTTTGGAGAAAAGAGGCCTTTGTATTCATTTCTGCCTTCTCCTGATTAAAAATTATGCCCCATGTCAACCAAATGCCGGTCGCTGTTCTGATGTCAGTCCAGATTAGGGAGAGGGAGCGGGCTGGCTCCGGCCTCGTGACTCCCCCTGCACAAGCAGAACCCTTCACTCCAGTCGGCCAGAGTTCCAGGTCTTCAACTCGTAATTAGAAGTGTCAACAAAACTCAAAAGGCCCATTTGTGCTTCACGTCTTTTCCAGGGGATGAATTGTCAGGGGCAGTGAAATGAAACAAACACAGAGGACAAGAGCCAGGAGAGGTGGTGAACGGTGTGAACGCTGCCCAGGTGGTCCCAGCCGCTCAGAGTCATTCACGCCCCCTCAGTTTACAGAGAAGGAGGGGGCCTAGAAAGGGACGGCGGTGTGTCTGGGGAGACCCAGCAATCAGAGAGCTGTGATGGGAACCCCGGTGTCCGACTTCCGGGACAGAAGGGGAAAGAGCTGGATCTAGTCTTACAGCTGACAAAATCAAAAAGCTGAGTTATGGGTCTCATTTTTGCCAGTTGGGACTTGGATGGAACAGTTGGTTTGGTTCCTGATGATTTGGTTCTTGGAACAATGGATCTGAGTCTGAATTGGCTCCCAGAAGGGATGCAAGAACCAGCCGAGAAGACAATATTTGTTTCCATTCACGCATATATTTCTAATTATAAAAGTCATACTTAGTTATTGAAGATTATACAAAACATATAGAGAGGTACAAACAAGACAACAAAAATACTGATAATTATAATTACTTATATTACTGTTAACTTATTAATCAGTTTTTTCTTTCTTTTATATGTTTATTTATTTATTTATTTACAAAGTTGAGATCCTAATTTATTTTAAAAATGGTCTAATGTGTTCTCAAACATCTCTCCACTGTCATTAACGGTCACTGTGAAGCATGACCTTTGAAAAGTTGGCTTTGTGGTGTTCCATCATATTACAGGACTGTGGTGACCCCTTTCCCCAGCGCCCCTTGGCTGGTTAGGAGACAGCGTCTCTGAGTAGGTCTTCAAGGACTGTCACTGAAAGATTGCCAGGCTGCGTGGGAAGTGGCCCTTCAATTCTCGAAGCGCTTGAAGTCTCTTTCTTCCACCTCAGTGTGGCTTCAGATTGTTTTCAATTCCAACGGTCTACCCAACCCTCAGCTCTCTTTCATCCTTCCCATTTCTTCTATCTTTTTGCTACTTTCTTCCTGGACAGATATTAGTTTCTTATACCTGCACAGTATTCTATTCCTTCAAAGAGTTCTTATACAAATGACCTCAGGTGATCTTCATAAAAACATGGGCAAAGCAGAATGATTCCAATTTTACACTCAACAAATGTTGAGTGCCAACTGTTGGCACTTTGGTTGTCACCAAAGGAGGGACACAGATAAGACAGGCATTATCCCAAGGAATTTTTAGTCTAGTGGGGTATTTTTAAGGAATCCATTAGGTGATGGCTGTTGTTTTTATTGGCTTTGATGACTTACAACCTGTCACGTGGCAAGCTGATGGCTCAAGAAAGTGATGTAGTGCACCCTCCACTTTCTGTATTCTGCCTCCTACATGGGGTCACAGTTTGACAAGACTGATTCAGAACTGGGGGGTTGGGAAGGGAAGGAGGGTAATGGGAAGCCTTTGAAACTGCCTGCACCCCTTCACCTCAAGCCCTAGCGAAAGGTCCTAACATTTGAGATGTCAGATTCCCTTAAGAGAGGTCCATGGAGTGGAGCCCGCAGTGTGTTGGAGGTGGAGATGATGTGCTTTACCTTTAATGAACAAGGGTGGGTTTGGGATTGAACTACCACATCCACTGAAATATTAAAGAAAGAGAAAGGAGGTAATAGTTATTAGCTTCTCCCATGTGCTAGTCTTGATACTAGATGCTTCACAGATGCATTGAATAAATCTTAAATAAATGCCCTCTTTATAGATAGGATGATGGGGGTTCTGAGAAGACAACCAGTGCTAGTTCACATACCTGGAAAGTAATGGAATTGGGACTCAAACCCAGTGTTCCTGGCTGAAGAGCTGTGTGCGTCCCATCACCTCTGCCTGTATCCTTTGGTAACTGTGCTTTAGGCGATGGAGGGACTATTCAGTCACCATGGGTGTGGCAGCTTAGAAAATCTGAATGACTGCACAGAGTACCAATTGGTTCGTTTTTGTCTCTTCTTACAGTTCCAGCATTATGCTATGAAAGCAGCACACAGGCACAGTACCGTTTGCTGATGGACTGTTTCCTTCCTCTAAGTCTTATTAGAGGCTCCCTCCTTGTATCGTTGATCACACTGGTGTCCGACTCTTTGAAACTAAAGAGTATTTTAAGTACCATAGTGTTTTCACATGCTCTTCTAAAACCTGAAGAACACTGGACTCCCTCTGAAGAAGCTAGAGGAAAAGATAAATCTAGTTTTGCAGATGTGACCTCTAGAATGTGGTCCTGCTTTTGAATCTTGGACAGCCAATGTTCTCATCTGGTTTGACTGCATGGTCCTGGCCAGGGAGCCAGTGGTTAGATTTGGAAGGAAAGGCTCTTGCCAGCAAGACTACCTACTTAGCATGCATATCTTTAAGTCCATTCTATATGCCATTGTAGAGGTGTCTGGGGGAATTTAGAACCAGCTGCTTATGTTTCATGCATTTCCAAGATGTAACATTACATAAGATGTGGAAAATAGAGCCTTATGAAATAAAATCAGAGCCAAGTACTCTGAGGCTGAACAGAATTATTTTCTTTCTGAATGGTGAGATCTTTGCTGGTAATATACATATTGACATAAGAAAACAATGGTCTCGAAAGGGCTATGGGCACTCTCTGGGAATATCTAGTTGATACTACAAGGCTCTGTCAAGGCTGTTTGGGAAAGAAAATTGATGTGTGTCAAGGAGAGTTGCGTTCCATTCTGGTGGAGAATGCATGGGCTGCGTTTTCATTGGCCTCACCCCTCCCCCACTCCAAGACTCCCACCCATTGCTCAGGATGGCAGTGTGCTTGGACTGAAACACCACTAGCTAAATATTTCACTGCCAGTGGAACGTGTACTGCTCTAGGGCAATTCCTTCATCTTCATCACCCAAGCCACAGTCACCCCAACAAGTCACTGAGTGTTGTTTCTTCTGAGGTAGAGAAGGGAGCCTTTCTAAAAAAAAAAAAAAAAAAAGTTTAATTTGCAGCTTACAAGAAGTAATAGGATCCTTTCTGAGTCATTTTTGTGTGATTCCAGAATGTTACTTGACCCTCCTGACCATCACTTTCCCTTTACAGAGCTTACACTTTATTGGGGGGCTCATTAATTATCTCGTCATCCTGTTCACTTCTAACCTGACCCCAATGCAAGCATTTCCATGTGGAGACAACCCAGGGAACTTTTCCCCACCTTTGAGACTCGCCACGTGTATTCCCGACACGCACATGTATCAGTGACGTAATTGACTGGAGAGTCTAAGCAGACCACTTAGATGTAGCTCTTGGCCTAGATTAACTTACCTTCTCACTCAAAGCAACCAGGCAATAGGATCCTCCTAAAGCCTCCAAGTGCTACTAAATGTAATAAAACCCCTTACATTTATCATCAAATCCTTTAAAGCACAGTGACAGCCTGGCACTTTTAATATTCTTTTTATGACATGTCATAGCTATCGCAGGTTGAAAGGGGTCCCCCAAAGAAAACAATAACAATGAGTGAAAAGTTATATAAAGTCTCTCTGTATTAGAAAAGTTAGTTTTGGCCCCTAAACATCAGCTTTTATGGGTTCCTATAAAATCATGACTATTTCTTAGCAGTAGGATTTTCCAGCCCTTGCAATGAAATTCTGAGTTATATTAGTTACTTTAAAATGAAGAAAGAGTAACTTCAACCTCAGGGAAAGTGAAGTAGACATATTATTCTTTATTTCTGCCACAAAATGTGATGAAAACCCCAGACATTATATGTGAGACAAGCATAAGAAGACTAAAAGATGGAGAAAAAGGCAGATCAACTAGGGACCCGAGGACCCAAAGAATGACATAAAGGTGAATTCTCTGGGTTCTTGTTACCTCATAAATCCCAGACTTGGAGCTGAGGAAGCTGGCACATAAGGAACGCCAATGGGTGCAGGCATGAAAAGCCCCAGGAAAAGCCTGTGCTTTCTAGCCAAAGGGCCAGGAAGGATGCATCCTAACAAAACAGAAAACTTAGATGATAATCACTCTACTCAGGCAAACACCACAGAAAAAACTATGGCCTTACCCCATCCATACCATACCTACCTTCGCAAGATTATAATGAGCCACCCCATGCCCCAACCGTGGTGGATTCAGAGAAGGCCAAAGAGGGCACCGGGACTGTTATCTCAACCGGTTCGTGGTGAGGCCCCACACTACGCCTATGGTGTCAGAGGATGCTAGCAAAGAGTCAGGAACTTCACAATTGCCAGTAGTAACGAGGCCACCCCTACCTCAGTGTCACTGAAGACCACACGGGGACCCAAAACTACCATTCCCACATAGCAGTCAAGTGGACCTCCACCTCGGGTATCAACGGAGGCCAAATGAGGAACTTGAACTTCTACCTCCATCTGTAAGCAACAAGGTGATGTACCCACTACCTTCTTTACCTGCTGGGGTGGTGTTTAAAAAGGGGGCGGGGAGCCAGAACAGAAGATTTATATAAGAGCCAGCCTAATAATAATACAAAAATGTCCAGGTTTCTACTGAAATCACTTGTCATACAAGAGCCAGGAAGATCTCAGACTGAAAGAAGAGAGAGAAAGCAATAGATGCTAATGCTGAAACGACAGAGATGTTAGGATTGTCTGACAACACTTTCAAAGCAGCCATGATAAAAATGCTTCAGTGGGAGAGACTAGAGATTAATTTGACAAAATTTCACAACTACTGACCTGCCAAGTTTCAAACTCAGGCCTACGCTATTCTACAACACTATAGTGATACCCAAGTTTCCTTAAATTCCTGGTTCATACATCACTCTGCGTTTTAGCACACAAGTCCTGCACACGCTTTAAGTTTGCATCTCAGTATTTTTAATGCCCGAGAACTCTTGTTACTGTACTCTGCTTCCTTTTTCATAACAACCTGCTCTTGTTGAAGGTTACAATACAGTAACTTCTCAAGTTTCTCAAGGCATATGAGTATGCAATTTCAAAACTTTTCTTGTGTTATATCTCTTTCTTCTGTGGTAAATTATTCTGTTTTTTACTTTTGGTCCTCTTTTGTGCTGTTGATTTTTTCCAGATGTCTCTTGATTCTTGATGATCCATATTTAAAGATGAGGGACTAGGTTAATAATATGGGAAGACGGTATGAGTCTTTTCTATTGTTGAGTAGGCTTGCTGAGAGCTCTTGGTTACCATTTTCTTCTTTGAAATATTCATTGGTTTATAGTTCATAGAGATGAAAAGGGGGATTTGCCTGTCTCCATGATTTTGGTAATTCATATACTATCCACGATTTTCCAAAGATTACCAGTAACCCCATCTCCAAATTACAAACTGAAGTAAGAAGGAGGTTCAAGAATAAAGAAAACATACTTTTTAAGAAGATAACAAGCAAAAGGATAATGCTGAGGAAGAGGTGGTGGGAGCAGAACCTTGTTTCAGATATGTAATTTCTTTATTTCTGTTGATTATTAAGGAGCACGGTGCTTCAAAGGCATGATGGGCTGCTCATAAACACTTACTGAATTGAATTACTTTTCCCTAAACCTGCCCTTGTATTAAATAGGAAATGATTAAGAACAGTCACAAGGACTTGGGAGCATTTTTTAGTGGAACATTATTCAGACCTCTTTAGCGTGAATGTCATCTGGGAGAGCGCTAGTCCATGCCAGGCATTGTTCTAGCAACTCGACGTATTCGTCCCGTTCGGTTACGGGACCGTCCTTTGCGGGAGCGGGGCAGATGCTGCGGGTGCCCTGAGCAGATCCCCTCACTCTCCCTTTCACTGGAGACTCTTACTCCAAGCACCAGAAATCTCTGCCTACATGACCTTTTTTTTACTTTTTCTGACTAAAAGAGCTCACTCGATCCACATGCAGGACCCCGGGGGTGTTGAGAGTTAACATCCTCACCAACAGCCCTCAACCAATGATGGATGGGGACTTGGAGGATTAATACCCCAGCTATCTTGGCCGTCAGCTGGGAATGTCCGGGGTGTGTTCTACACACTCTCCTGGAGTTCCCCGGTGCAAAAACTCCAGTTGCCTACAGAGGTTAACCCTTTATTAGCTTCCTTCCCTTCCCCGTGTCACTTCTCTATTCCCTTAGTCCTGTGTCCTAGGAGCACCTTCCAGATGAATTCTTTGCTCCCAAATCCTTCTCTCAGAGCTTCTGGAGACACCCAAACTAAGAACACCAGGTAATATTACTGTCCCCATTTTGCAAATGAAGAAATAGAAGCACTGAGAGGCTGGATACTTGACCATGTTTAGTAAGTTAATAAAAGGAAGCCCAGCTCCCAAGTTCAAGTTTTTAACAACCGCCACCTTATAATGCTGTCATTCTCTGCACGCTGACAATGAGCCAAGCACCGTGTGAGATGCTGCACACAATTTATTTTACAAGGGATAAAATAATCTCAGGTTATGTGTCATGTCCAAGGTCACAAGGTCGTAAGTGGCAGATGAGGATCTAAACTCAAGTCTGTGACCTTAGCCATGCTGCCTCATGTGAGCCTCGATGTTCCACTATTTTTTCCAAGTACATGGCTTCAGGTGGAGGTACACAGGACCCAGGGCTCTTAGTGGCAGACCCAAGGGGACACAAATTATGGTCCCCAAATGGGCTGCATTTCTTGTCCTAAGTCATTTGTGCACATGTGTGTGTTTCACAAGTCTGCAAGTCAGCTGAGATCCATCTCCAGGGTGTTTTCTTTCCCCTAATATGCCTTCTAGTGCTCATTTTCTTCTTCCTAGGAGCATTTCTGGGTGGATGCAGGTCCTGTCCCTGAGGAATGGCAGGAATGAGGCCAGGGGTGGGGGAGGCACAGTGGCCAGTGATGACTAAGTTAGGGCTTTTGCATGAGTTATATCCTTTAATTCTCTTAGAAATTCCTTCATGCAATTGCTCTTTTTCCCATTTTAAAAGCCAGAAAATGAGGGGGAGGGAAGCTAAGTAATGTACCCAAGGAATTCATCCAAGGTTCAATAATTAAAAATCCAAGTCTCTTGGACTCTGAAGCAGTCTTCTCTCCTCTGAGTCACTGGAGGGTCTGGCACATCAAGGGTAGATAGTCAGCTGCCAGCACCTTCCAAGGCACTCCTGGTCCAGCACCTGTTCAGAGGTTCTGGGCAATTCTGACTGTGATGTTTCTCACATTAAAGCCCTGCCCAGTCATGGTTGGCTGGCATCTGCACCCACGTGGGGGCAGATCTGTTATTCTGCAGGTGTTGGGTTCTGCACTGACCATTACAAGTCGGAGCAAGAGAACCAGGAGAAATCTGGTTTCTACTTAGGAGGAGCCTGGTTCAGAAAAATGGGCCACATGCAGATGTGACAGCTAAGTACATACATGACACTTGTTATGTGAGCTACTTCTGTGAGGGACATGGGAAACGGGGAATGGGGAATGGCTGGGTTGGTTGGTGTGAATTCCAAGCCCCTTTCTGTACACTCCTGACTAACACCCAGCCCAGGATTCCACAGCTCAAACAAGATGGGGAAAATTGGAAAGGAACCAAAGATAAATGTGTAATATGAATTGCTCTGTGACACTCAAATGATAAGAAATGTCACTTTTATTCTTCTAAATCAAAGTAAATCTGGAAGACATATCTGCTCCCAGATGTTGAGAACCTCAAGACTGGTTGTTGGGGTTTGTATCCCCCCTCATGTAAGGACCCTTGGGCTTGTGGAGCAGCAGGGGCGGTCCTCACCTGACAGTCACCGTGTCAGTTACTGCGTCTGTCTGAAGGAGGGTGGTTCCCCAGCATCTCCTTCCCTCTGCACCAGACTTGGCCTCAGGAGCCATCATGGAGGGCCTCAGAGTCACGGGGTCAGTGTCCATCTCCACCAGCGCAGGGCATCCTGATTTTGCTACCTCCGTCGGAGTCCCTGTGTGTGGGGGAGGGTGGGCTCAGGCCTCTGTTTGCACAGTCCCCTTCCAAATCCGGGGAGACCAAGCGGGTGGCTCTTCCCTTCATTTCAAGCTCACAGCCTCTATTCCCTCCCTATTGCTGGGCCACCAGCCACATTCCCTCCCTGGGCCTGCATCTTTGAAGCCAAAGGCCTGACTACGGGTGATCTCCCAGGGCAGTTCTCTGAGCCTACCTCCACAAAACAAAACAAGCAAAGCAAAGCAAACCGCAAAGCAAGAAGTTGTTTATCTTCCCTCCACTACACACACACTGTAAGCACACTCGAAATAACTGTGGCGGTTTGTGTGACGGCCCTCGCAAACTAGTGTGCCTCTGACGTGTATCATCCCCCGTCTTCGACCCTCACTCAGGCAGGAGGGCACCCCTCGGCTTCGGGAACTGGGGATTTGTGATGCACAGAGTGTACTCCATACTTCGTTTTTCAATCGTCCACCTCTCACAGCACCAGCTGAGCTACCAGGCCGGGTAGCTCAGTTGGTTAGAGCATCGTGTCAATATGCCAAGGTTTGGGTTCGGTCACCAGTCAGGGCACATACAAGAATCAACTAATGAATGCATAAATAATAAAACAATGAATTGAAGTTTCTCTCTCTCCCCCTCCTGTCCTCTCTCTCTAAAATAGATAAGTAATTTTAAATGTTTTAAAATTAATTTCAAAATAAGAAAATAAGGTCACCAAGTAAAAATAATAAATCATGTCCAAGGCAGAGTTATAAAATGCCTTTCAAATGTCTTCAAGGGCATTTACATTTAAGTTTGAATGCTTAAGCATTTTAATATAGTTGCCATCACAGGTGTGGGGTCTGTAGAAAGTTGGTATGCCCTAGGACCTGTGAAGACTTGAACTGGTGCTATTCTCTCCCACCTGTAGAAACTCGTGGGTTTAAGAGATGACAGTAGTCTGGAGTCAGGGTCTGTAATGTGGGGTGGCAGTGAGGGAGAGGCTGACACTTCCACTGAAGGACAGACATGCCATATAGGAAGATGGTCAACAGTCCAGCTCAAACCTGGGTTCAGATCTGAATTCTACCGCTGTGTGACCCTGGGCAACTTGCTAAACCTCTCTGAACCTGTACTTCATTGCCGGCACAAAGGGGATAAGAATGCCTACCTTGTAAGACTTTTGTGAGAATTAAGGAGAGGAACAATGTAAAGTGCTCAGCTCTGTGCCTGGGGAAGAGTGAGTGCTCGACAAATGCTCACGGTTGCCCTGTGGTGGCCTTCAGCAGATTCTTCCAGGGGAGGGGGAAGAGGAGTCCTGGTTACTAGGCTCTTGCTTAAACTTGAGCCACAGAGAAAACATTCAGGAGGTGGATATTGACTGGATGTGTTTTTGTTCTCACAGCTCAGAGAAAACAGCAGTACAGGGAGGTCCTGTGACTCACAGGAGCGCAGGTCCCTAGGGATGATGACTGGGTGGCAAGGTAACTGGGCGGGGATGGACAGGCCTCCAGGAGAATATCTTGTGTAGGGCCTCAGGGGGCGGACAGTCAGGTCCCCAGGACCCTGAAGGCTCATGTGTCTCTTCCGTAGCTCCCGGAGCCAGTGCCGGGGAGCAGAGATCGCCAGCTGGCATCCTAGGAATGTGGGCTGCTTTGCAAAGTTAATTCACATTTGTTGGTGGTGGGGCATCAACTATGGCTGTGACAAGGGCAAAACTAAATGTGTAACAAAATGAACACAGGCTGTTAATTCATAATTTTTTTTTTACAGATCACTTTTGTTTCACAAGGTTGGAAGCTATTGGAAAGTACAGTAGCTTCATGAAGTACAAAGAGGAAATACTGAGACAATCTCTGATGGGCAAGCATGCAGTTAAGGTGGGAGTTTTGGAAGCAGGGAGACTTTCTAATTGGTGTTTTGGCACGTGAGGCAAAGGCTGCAAGACGGCAGTGAGCGGTGTGGGGACATTTCGAATGAAGATTTTTCTTCATGTTAGGGGTGGAGGGTTTTTTGAGGCTACCCATTTCCTGAAGCAAGTTAGAGGATCAATGGGAGCTTTTTTGTGATCAGACTATTATCATGGCCCCTATGGGGGAGTAGGGGCTGCCCTTAAGGCCAATTCTCAGCAGAGACCCAGATCAGAAAACCCCTGGCCAGGGAGCCCGGATTCTTGGCTAGCTGCATGGATGGTCTCTCTGGGTCTGTTTATCATCTGTACATCGAAGGGGCGGGATCATACAAAGAATGTCAAATTGCTGACCCTTGGGCCAAATCCAACCTGCAATTGTGTTTTCTTTTGACTAAAAATTATTATTAGGATTTTTAATTTAGCGTGCCGGGAGGAAGGATGTGCGTTCTTCAACATATAGCCCTCTGCTCCGTGCTGCGTAATGCCTGCCAAGTTCCTGCCTCTAGGTGACCTGCTGTGTCCCTGTAGGTGTCTGGGTCTGCAACCGCTGAACCAGATGACTTCTAGTGCCTTCCTGGTGCTGGTCTTCATTGTTCTTCAATTCTCAATGCCATCTTTTCACTTTCTCTGCCTCCTACAGTCACCATATACCACCCTCCACAAATATTCCAGACTCCCACTTCTTGAGTCAATTATTTCTTTCAGAAAAGTGGAGAGAGAAATGATATAATTAACCACTTGAAAGAAAATGAACAGAACAACCTATACATACCAAGACCGTCAGTGGAGGCTGAAACCAGGGACCCCACTTGACCTGACCCAGCTAAGAGTGGTTTGACGCCTCCCTGGTTGGAAAGGACCAGTCAGGCCAAACACGGGTGGTGCTTAGAGCCCTGTACAGGGCCACACAGCAGGGCAAGAAGCAGCCTCAGCCAGCCCCCTGGCCCCACGGCCGGTGGTCCCGGAAACGACGCCCTCCACCGGCCTCCACCAAGTAGCCAGGATCAGAGCTGACACTCCAGAAGAGCTGATTCTCTTCACACTCTCTGTGCCTAGGAATCAGATGCTCTGTCCCTAATTGGGAGCCCGGACTCTGTTGTGTCGCTGGAGTCTCCCACCCCATCCTCGAACCACGGACCAGATAAATCAAATTGAACTTCAAAGCAAACCCTTAGCAAAGCCATCTGCAATTCATTCCCTTTTCTAGTTATGTAACCAGAGAGATCCAGACAGAAAGACACAGATTGGAAGAATTTTTTTTTAAACCCCAAACCTTTACAGTATTGGGATAATTATGGCTTTCATACCGTTGATTACTTTAAGCTGTCAGTAATCTGAGTCTTTTTCAGAGCCAGTGACCAACTTTTTGTAATTACATTCTATCTCCCCGATTCCACGGCTAAGTAAAGGAGACAGAACCCTGAGTTCCCGGGGCTCCCTTCTGAGCACCTCACCGGGGCACTGTGTGTCGCGTCTGAACGCTGTAGCAGACACAGCTCCTTCCCGGTGCCCACTTCCATCCACAGTCTCCTGGAAGACTGTCCAGTACTCCCCTGTCCCCAAAAGAAGTGTGAAGCTTACGTGGCCAGGGTCTTTGATGTCAGTCATTCACAGATCACCCAAAATATTATGGTCCATGCTTAAAGGGCAACGCAAATGCTAGATACTTTAAGAAACAATATTTTCCACACGTGTGTAATTTTTAAGCATTTTGTTTTCTGATTATGAAACGAATACCCATCAAGGTAAAAATTGAGAAGTATAAAGAAGAGTATAATTATCCCAAATCCTTGCCTGGGAGAATTATTCAAACAATAAGTGATGCTAATATTTTAGCATGTTTCTCTCCAGTCTTTGATTCATATATGTTTATATTTCTAGAGTTAAAATTATACTACATTTATAATTTTGTATCTTGCATTTCTAACTTAATCATTTGCCCACATAATAAAAAGCTTTATAACCTTAGTTTTCAACACAATTTCAAATAAAACAGGCATACCACAATTTCTTTCAAAACAAATCCGCTGCTGTAAGGCAAAGGTTGTATCCAGTGTTCTGCTACTATAAATATAAATGCCATGCTGAGCATCGTTAGCTGTGCATTTCCGCCTGTGCTTCTGGCTGCTTTCATGGGGGCTCTTCCTGGAAGCGTAGTCAACGCTGCATCAAAGCGTGTGAAACAAATGTAATGTTCCGAATACGTTTCAGAAACACTGAGCTGTCACTAAATATAGATATTTTTAAAACCTGACTAGTTTTTGAGTGGCTCAAAGAAGATAAATTTATTTTCTTAGTTCTTTTTTTAGACCTGACTATTTTGATAAGTAAAAAGGTAGAATCTCATATTTGCATTTACTCATCTTTAGTTACCAGTTAAAATAGTTATTTTTTCAAATCTTATTAGCAATTTGCATTTTATCCTTTCTTAAAGTATACACTGCACAAGGCCATAGACTGAGACTAAAAATGATGCTGAGATTCCTGGGGCACAGATGCTGCCACCTTGATGCTGGCCCTCCTATGGCAAGAGCTGCAAGGGTCTGCAAAGGAGACTAGAGGAGCTGGGACATCCAGAGGAAGAACCTTAAGTGGGGTGCTCCCCTTCCTGCTTATGTTACTTTTCTATGGCTGTGTAATAAATTTCCCTCAAAATTTAGTGGCTTAAAGTAATGACGATATTATCTCTGTTTCTCTAGGTCAGAAATTGGAGATCATTCTCTAGGTGTGGGGGCTCCATGGTAAATAAAGCAGGCAAAGTTCTCTGATCTCACCGAGCTTCATTCTGCAGGTACCGGTCCTCTGAGTCTGGCTCAGGAGTAGCAGGCTGTACCTTGTTACTGGAGCATCTGGTAAAACCAGGGGACAAACTCCCCTGGAGAGCGTGTTGCTGTCGGCTGTGGGTCTTGGAGTGTTAGGGAGTAACGTCACAGAAAACAGTGAGAAGTACCAGGGAGAAGACTAGGCATGTGTGGTAGGCTGCATAATGACCCCCTAAAGCTGCCCACGCCCTAAACCCCAGAACCTGTGACTACGTTACCTTACATGGCAAAAGGAACTTTGCAGATGTGATTAAGGATCTTGAGATGGTGATGTTATCCCACAGTGTCTGGAGGGCCGTATGGAATCTCAATGTTCCCTATAAAAAGGAGGCCAGCTCTACAGCCTTTGGAGGAGGAGGGATGATGGAAGCAGCGGGTGGAGGATGCACTCAGAGTGGGAGGAAGGGGCCAAGAGGCAGGGAAGACACAAACTAGAAAAGACAGGGAATAGACTCTCTTCTGGAGTCCTCGGAGAGAAGGCAGGCTGGCTGACCCCTTTCTTTAAGCCCTATAAGATTGTTTGGGACTTCTGACCTCTAGTTCTGTAAGAGAATAAGTTTGTGTCAGTTAAGCCACTGTGTTTGTGGTCATTTGTTCCAGCAGCAATAGGAAACAAGCAAATAGGCTGGCTTGCCACAACTCTGCAGGTACTGCAAGTAGGCGGGGAGACTCAAGTCCACTGTTACTCATAGCAGCCAATGGCCAGGAGCATCCACACAGAGCTGCCCTCATGGGGTGGATCCCCACCCCTAATTCCCATGAGGAGCTGGGATGGGCCCCATGGTGGCAGCTCTGCACACATGCAGTTAAGGGCCCCAGTCTAGGAGCTCAGCACCTTTTACATCAAGTGACAAACAAGCCACTCCCCTCCACCAGAGAGCAAGTGGACAGCAGAGTAGTCAGGCTATGGTCACCTTGACCTGCTAATTATCTGCATGACTAGTTAGAGCTACAGAAATGCTCAGGGTCAGCGGACTGTTAGCCTTGCAGTTTGGCACCCTCAGCAAGGACAGGCAGGGATACATGGGTCCATGTGTGTGTACACATGTACACACATACTTAAATCCTTGATTGCCACCTCTTCTAACAGAGTCCCCTCCCTGTCCCCACAGGTTGCTCTTCCGACCTCAGTCCAGCCCTAGAAGAGCTGAGAAATCACCCTCTGTCACCTAGGAGGCAGGCATTCATTTCCGGGCCCCAGCAAGTGCCTCTCTGTTCTCTAGGCATTCATTTCAGCTGCCAGGGCTCAGAAAGTTTTTGTCCAAGGTTGAGAATTGGGCAGAGGTGTTCCCAGGAGGGCCCACACAAATGCCCACAGTCTACAGTGGTCCAAGCAAGGTCAACGGACAGTTATAAATGTCACCCTGGCAAGGCCAGCAAGCTAGCCAGAGCTGAGCCTCAATTGGACCTCTGTGTAGGCCAGCTGGCTGATTCTGGGTGCCTGTGAGAGACCTGGAGGATGGGAGAACCAGCCAGCAGCCCCCAGGGAGGAACAGAGGCTCGGCCTCTCCTCCTCATCAGTCAGGGGTGTGGGAGAGAGAGAGCAGTAAGAAACGGCCTCTCAAGCATGGATGGAACTGGAGAGCATTATGCTAAGCAAAATAAGTCAGGCAGCGAAAGGCAAATACCATATGATCTCACCTTTAACGGGAACCTAAACAACAAAACAAACAAACAAGCAAAATATAACCAAAGGCACTGAAATAGAGAACAGGCTGACAGTAACCAGGGGGGAGAGGGGAGGGACTTTCAGGGGAAAAGGGAATGGGTTTACAGGAACAAGTATAAAGGACA